>JZKD02S0488055.1:208632-219969 GCA_000966675.3 Picea glauca | reverse complement strand
TTATTTCTCTCTTTTATTCGTTTCTTTTAGGATTCTTAGATTGGCTAACGGAGCCATTAAACTCGTCAGAACGAGTTACCCCAAACGACTTGGGTTATTTAGACAACCCCGGACCAGACTCGCTCTTCCAGTTGACGGATGGTCAATTTCGCCCGTCAACACACGTCTGCAGTTGGGTTTACGTAATCCTCCTCGCATGTCGTTGTTTTGTACAACTGGTTGATCTCCTCTTAGTCCAAGAAAGTGGGTTCTATGAACCTCTCCCCTTCTGATGGATCTAGTGGTGCTATGACCCTGTATACTTCGGATTCAAATGTCATTTTCCTTATCTTCAAGTTAATCATGGTATGGTTTTCAAACGCCCAATCCAAACCGAGTAGTGTCGGGTACAAAGTTATTCCATCTACTATTTCGATGACTTCAAAATCTACTTTAGTGCACACTCCATCAAGATCTATTCTTACTCCTTTCAGTCTCCCTATTGGTAGAGCCCTATGTTGGTTTGCTAGCTTTAATTGGACATTTGAGTATCCCAATGTTGTCTCTCCCATGCATTGCCAGGTTTTCTTGGGTAGCACATTCACTTTTGATCCTAGGTCCAGTATGATGTCTCCCATATTGAAATCCCCAATGTTAGCATTCAGCCTAAATTCCCTACTTTTTCTTCTTCTTGTGTGTAGATTATTAACACCTTTAAGTTCTAGATTTTGTTACGTCTCGCTGCTACATTTCTCTAGGATGTTTTGCAATATTTTCACAGATGAAGGATCACTTAACATTTTTATGCATGACTGCAAAAAGTCTTTGATAGTACTTACTTGTCCCTTGGGTGGCATTTCGTTGGCATTTCGTATTCTCGGGCTTCATGGGCTGGTTGCATAGTGGAAGTCGACGTTGTGTCCACCTTCTGAAATTCTTGTCTGGCTTCCTTAAAAGTATCCTTTTCTTTGGGCGCGTCGAACTACTTTCTTGGTTCGGTGTTCTTCTTTACCCATTGGTTCTGTGCGGGTTCCTGTCAGACTATGTCATTTCCTGTTTTCGTTCCTCCACGGGTGACTATATTAATGTTTCGTCCATCCTCCATTGCTTTGGCTGAAATCCATTGAACATTTTGATTGTTTTGGTTCCTCTTTTCCTGAATCTTTACTAATAGTCTCGGACATTCCTCTATCTCGTGATCCGATGTGCGACAATACATACAAGTCATTGGTAGAAGTGGGCATTCCTGTGCATAATGTCCCAGTTTCTGATAGTTGTGACATGTGACTGGTCCTCTGGCTCATCCTCCTCCTCGATAGCCTACTCGGTCCCTCTCAATGTGTTGTACTATGGTGCATGATTATACTATGCAGTATTATACTGGGGTTGCACCGGGTTGTACTACGACTATGCGTTATTGTATGGTTGTTGCACAGTATTGTACTATTGTTGCGCAGTGTTGTATGGAGCTGGGGCTTGATTGAATTGTGGTGCTTCTTGCCCAATCATTATTTTGGCCTGTACCCTATATGTGTCTGATGTTCTTTCCCACATTAGCTCCATAGTTATGTATTCTTTGTCGTCATGGCCCACTGACTTACAAAAGGTGCGATAAGAATTCTTTGGAACTATCTAGTACTTCTGCCTCATCGTGCAGTGATAAGGGTCATGGCCTAGTTTATTACATATTTCGCACCATAATCCTCCCTATGGTAGCGGGTATGGCATGCATGTTGCCATATACTGCGCAAATGTTGGACATTCATTCTTGTGGTGTCCTTTTGTCCTGCATGTGGTGCACCAAACGACTTTTCATTTGTCCTTGTTCTTATTCTAGTTCAACTGAAATGTTAGGTTCTTTAAATCCTCCTTCAATTCTTTAATAATTGGGTCCTTCTATTGGTACTGGCTTTCTTCCAACTGCAAGGTTACCTATAGAACCTCAGCCTGCGTCTAAAACTTATGTTGTCATAAGGGATATTTTAGGTGTGGGAGTAGTGAGGTGGAAAATAGGTGTCAGTGTTGCATCTCGTTCATAAGGTATTTTAAGTTCCCCTTCAGTCTCTTGAATCTCTGGGAAATCTCCCATACAGACTCTCCTGGTTTCTTTCTTATCTCGATCATCTCGTTCATATACTAATCCTTTGAGCTCAACTTATGGAACTCATTAATCAGTAGCTTCTTAATGTCTACCAGTTTCCTCGTCATCCCAGGGGAACTGTTCATGTCTAGACTCATGTACCAGACTAGTGCGCGGTCTCTTAGCGTGATCACTACACAAGTTTGGTATATTCATCAGTGATCTATTTTGCCTCCCATATCTTTGCATAAATGAACAAATGCTTCTTAGGGTCTTTTGCTGCTTCTCCTCAAAATTTTGGTAATCTGATAGTGGGATCATCTCCTTCCATTCTAAATACTGAACTGCTACCTCCGTCGCGCGGTGTAGATCCTTGACTAGTACTACCTGAACTAGCTCCTCCATTTGTTGCTTCTATGGTAGATGTACTTCTTGCTGTCATACTTCCTTTGAACTTCGGTTTTCTAAACAGTGGTGTTCTCTTTGGTGTATTGGTTACACATGGGTTTATGGGTTCCACACTGACATTAATATGGAAAGGATGTCTATCTTCTCCTCTTGTTCTTGGGCCTCTTGTTTTCCTCTCATAGTTTGTGCACAAGATTTCCTCAATCTTCTCCATAGCCTGGAGATCCTCTACCTCTTCTTCATTGCTTGCCAAGCCCTCCCTCACGACTACAGCTCTCTTCTTGGTATTCACCTTATATTGGTAGGGTACTCTGTGACATGTTGTTCCTGATGATGCCAAGATCCCATTAAGCTGGTCATCATCCATCAAGATTGGGTCCAAGGGTTCCTACTCCTTCTTGTATTTATCCTGACCTTTTTCCATTTCTCCTCTCTCTGTCATTGCTTCCTCCCTTCCCCCATGCACGCAGGTAAGTCTAGCTGTCTGATTCCATTGTCATTACCCCTTTGTTATATAGCAGTATTTTAATAAACGTATACAGTGATCGAATGTACCTTCCACGGGGTCTGCATAGAAATTCCTACTCTGTTTCATTGTATGACTTCACTGTGTCGACTGCAAACTCTGTGATGAAGCCTGCCACAATACTGTCAAGCAAAAAGTCAACTGCGCGGGTGAATTTGTTGTTCACCTACTGTAACTGCTCAACCTGTACTAGGGTCCAATCTAGCTGTTGAATCCGGTTCATCACGTGGTTATCTTTTAGCCTTAGTATCCACTCCTGTAGTAGGTGGGGAAAATTATAGAAAAAGACTTTGTGTAAATCCGTAAACACGTATTTATCCAGATATTTGTGAGGTGTGATGTTAGGGTTTCTATTGTGTTTTTGGGAAAACTCTAGCTCTTTAGTTCTCAACCAACCTTTGATTTCTTCTTTCATGGGATTCCATGGTCTCAACATTCCCTTATAGTGGCTCAGCAATCTTCTGGTTTCACTCATTCTTTTCTCATGCATTGTATCTCATCTACTTAGTCCTCTCTTGTTCCTCTTAACACGGCAACGGAACCATTTATTGGTTTGGCTAAACTGTTCTTTCCTACTACATGTGTTGTTGACCCAGGGTTCATATATTTAAAGGTACCAACAAAGCCTAAAACTATTCGGCTTTCTGGTTAACCAAAAGGCAACATAGTACACAGAATGCACTGCGTAGTCTCACCGGAGATAGCTTTAAATGGGTGGCTATAAGACTCATGTGTTTACAGCCTAGGATTGAGAAAGAGAGATGGAATATGTATTCTTAACCATTTATTCTAACTTGTGTTACAACCTACTGTTATTCTCTTTTATATTTTGACCTTCGTGGCATCTTTTCTTGATATCCCAACAACAATTAACCAAGCAATATAATAACTCATTCATTCATTACACACAACATTTAACTACTAAAAATATGACAAAGATATCCATGCATTCATCACAATAAATAGGTATGACCGTGGTTCACCCCCTCCTAGGCTACATTCACAAAGATTTGGCTCTTGGCTCTCTTATTATGGTAGTTATGCAATTCTCGCACCATGTGCTTACAAATCTCCTCAGATGGGTAAGATCTATATGAGGTGAACTAGATCGCACCAAGCTCCTCAGCTTGTGATCTAATCCTCAAGATCTACCTTCTTTTATCTACTCTAGTTCAACCTCTTTACAAAATTAGTTCACCTAATCAAAAACATACCATATCAACCTCTACAAAGGTAGAAAAATCCGAACCTCTATATGATACCTGCGTATCTATATTTATATCTATCGGGCTATTCAGCCTTATACAAAAAAACCTTACAAAAACTCTAACCCTATTGTCGTTAGGTATTCCTTCTCTGCATGCATACTTTGCTTCCTTCCAGCTGTCACCTCCTTCTTGCATGTGTGCATGTTGTGCTTCTTACCAATTTTCTCTTTCTTCTTGCATGCTTTCTTTCCCACGATTGTTCTTCCAGTTGTCATTCTTCTTTGTGCACGCTTTCTTTCCCAGTTTGGCCTGCTTCTAACATGATAGTAATGACATCTCTCAAATACTAATTGAAGGTGATTGGAGTGATATACTCTCTTGTGAGAGTGAGCAGTGAGATCATTGAGATAATCTTCGACAATATGTTTGAGATCGTGAAAAACAAAGGGCATGGCACATTGGAAGGTTGCTCCGGCGTTTTTAAGGCCGAAAGGAATTTTTCAGTATGAAAAAGTACCCCAAGGAAAAATAAACGTCATCTTATGTTGATCCTCAGGTTTGATTTGAATTTGATTATACCTTGAAAACCCATCCATAAAATAAAAGACTTCACTTCCTGCACACTCGTCAATAATATGGTCAATGAAAGGAGTCGGGAAGTTATCTTTAAGAAAGGCCTTGTTCAAGTCTCGAAAATCCATACATACGTGGATGGTTCCTTGTTTTTTATTCACAAGAATGGGGTTGGACACCCATTAGATCAAGGGAACTGAGTAGATGAAATCGACATTAAGTAGATTCTCTACCTCTACCTTAATAGTAGGGGCCTTCCTAGGATTAAAAGCTCTAAGATGTTATCGAACAGGTCTAGCATTTGGATAATTCTTGATCTCATGTTTAACAATGTTGGGGTTGATCCCTGGCATCCCTTTGTATGACCAATTGAATACATCATTAAATTCTTTGAAGAGATCGATGTAGATCTGAATTTCTCAAGGCGACCAATCTACACCGATATATACGTTCTCAATTTTTCTAGGAACTCGAGATATGTCGATCATGATGGTAGGATAAATATTCACCATGTTTCCTTTGGCATAAATACCATGTGTATCTAGTGGAACCACAATGTGACCGACCATCTCACTTAAGGTAGATCTAAATTCATCTTGTTCGATCCTAAAAAGCTCTAGGAGGAAATAGGAGTGATGGTGCATATTGTCCCAAGGCTTATTAGGACCATACATGGCCTCTAAGATGGCTTCATCCGAGGGTAAATTATTTCCGAGGATATCATGTGAACAAGAATATTGGACAGCCCATACAGGCTCGAGAATAGGATCTTCCTCATTCATCTGTGAGGAGAAAGGATCTGGGTCAACAGTAGTGTTAAGAACATATTGATACACAATTTCTATTGTTGATGGTGGCATTTCCATCCCAATGTGTGACTGACCTTTTCACAACATATTTGGGGAAGGTAGGGTCCAAGGGTCATTGAAATACGAAGTACGGAAATGAACAAACCTCATCGACAATGAAGACTCACTGGAAATGGCATGAATGTAATAAATTGGTGCCATGAAATCAAAGGTACCATGAGAGAGGAATACATTCTGACACTAACTTCCTCAGTTGTCGGTTGAGAATTGTCAATCACAGGGACCAAAGGTCAACTCATGCACTAGGACTAGCATGCGTAAAGGACAATTGATAAATCGTCACTATTTTCCATTTGTGAGGAAAACATAAAGTGCGGAAAATGAGCGACACAACTATTGTCAAGGCATAAGTCCAATTACGCACTGGTAGTAAATTATAGTCGAGAGGTGCATCAGCTACCTCTACATCAACCTCCACTGAATTTCCACCTAATTGGACCAGAAAAGAGGGAAGAATTCCAAGGGGTTGTAACAAACGCCTATCAAAAGTAGTCAAAATAGTCATAGATTGAGATAGAGTTGGAGAGCCAATGGCTTTCCAACAGGTTAGGGACATCACACATGTTACATCACCTTCATCAATCATAGTGCATTTGATGGTAATCTTCATGTACTCCACATGGATTTGAAAGGCCACGTGGTAAGGTAAGTGAGGCTTAACATATGTGACATAAAACTTAATAACTTTCTATCCACAAGGGTCTATAGATCTTAGAGAATATAACAAGGCACTCCTCTGTGAAGGACATTTCCGGAGCACCTCCAAAACTAACATCGCACAAGGGGTTTGACCTAGATCTTCGATGATTGAATAATTTTGGGCAATTGTGGCATTAGGATTGTGGGCAAAGAGTTTCAATACTCCTTTCGGAATACGAGGTGGAGGTTCCGGATTTTCTATCTGCAAGGGTGTTTCCGAAGGGGGAGGAAACTCTGGACCTACAACATTCTGTGAAGAACCCTAATCAAGAGATCGATTGGCTACATGAATCTGAGACTTGACAATATTGACACATAGATTTCCACCTTCATGTGTTGAGGGGTTTTGACCCCCACTCGATGCATTTTTGGTGTTAGAGGCCCTCAAGTCTATGTGTTGATTATGTGGAATCCATTGGTCGGCACAACAGGCAGTTGTGATAACATCCTCAAGGCCTCCTTGATTTTGGGGCATAGGTGGGTAAGGTGATCATCTTTACAAAGTTTACAAGGAAACTTCACCTTCCATTTTTCTTTCTTTCCCTCACCAACATTATTATTCGATCTATCATTGTTAGTTCCGTCCTTGGATTTGTTATTATTTCTCCCACCCTTACGATTATTACCTCATCCTTTCTTTATATTCGCTCTTGGTTGTTGGTTACCATTTGGGTTGGTCGACGACTATACAGAATACACATATGTCAATTGATTGGGAGTGGAGGAGGAATCCAAAGCTTGTCCTATTACAAGCTGGCTTAGAGACAAATATTTCAACTGGTTCGTCACCAAATATGTAGGATTAGCATTTGTGGAGCCTATGATGCCATCAGCATGAGGCCCGAGATTTTGTCTAGGGTCATAGTTCGACCGCGGTGTGTCAGGAAGAATTTAATACAACATCCCAGATTGAGCATATATGAGGTCCAATTGTTGGGATTTGAAGATAGCTTATTCCTCAGATGTTACTCTGGATGTATATACATCCTTCAAAATATAAGGCAATAAGGACTTAAGGAACCATTCCAACAGAAACTCTGGAGGAATGTAGAATTTGATCAACCTCTTTCGTGTCAGACAGTTGGCTTAGGTTGATGGACAATTGGTATCAGAGTCGGTTCCTTCAGGAAATAGTTTAACCACTAAAAGGAGATCATGGATTATTCTGAGAATGGAGTACCAATGTTTAATGGTCAGAATGGTTTAAAGTATGAGATGTTGAGTAGAAAGACGAAAGTATTTTTACAAGCATAGGGACATTATATTGGCTATCAGTTGTTAGAGGATATGATAGTTCAAAAATGGAAAAGACTGCAGCCAAGAAGTAATTGAAGAAGAATAACAAAATAGAAATGGATTTCATCTTAGAAGGATTACCCAATTTGGTAAGAGAAAAGGTTGGTAAATGTTTATCATCCAAAGAAATTTGGGATAAGTTACATAATGTCTATTCTTCACCCATCACATAATTAGAAAATTCCAAAGAAGATGCATGTACAGAACAAGAATAAATATTCTCATCATAACAGATAGATTCAGAAGAGGAAGAGTATGAAGCAGAAGTTGATTACAAAGAAAAATTGTTTAGTGCAATTGAATATCTAAAGAAAGAAAGAGAATAAAACAAGTCACCCAAGAAAGAATTTATGAAGCAAAAGGAAATTGTTCAAGGTTCTAAAAAAGATCAGCAGATCATCAAGAATTTAAGATCTCAACTAGAAGAGGCCAGAAGAATTGAAGAAACTCTAGAATATCAAAAGGAATGTTTAGAAGCCAACATAGTAGCACAAAAGGAAGAAGTGGAAAAGAGAGAAAATATATTGATGGATCATCTCAAGGAAAGAACCGGTGACTTAAACCAACTTGAGGAAGAGTTTGGTCAAGAAGAGAGAAGACTCAAAGAAGAAATAATTACATTGAAAATCCAACTTGAAGAAGCAAAGAGAACAGAAGAGGTCATGAAGTCTCAGATAATGAAGAAAGAAGGAGAGGTTGAGAATCTTGAAGAAGAATATGTCACACTAAGAGTCAAAATCGTCAAGCCCAACGAGAACGTTGAAGAGAAAGAAACACCCACATTAGTTGTAGAGAATGAAGAGAAACACTCTAGGTTGCTAGAAAAGAAGAATGAAGAAAATAGAAAGAGTTATGAAGAAGTACTCAAAGGAACGAATCATGGTCAACCAGAATCTAAGAAAACTAATAAAGATACATATCTAAGAAGACCATCCATGTTCAAGCCACAAAGAAGCTTCAATCATGATCATGATCAGTCAAGGCAGAAATTTAGAAGGACTACACCACAAAGAAGATCATTCACTCCCAGGTATGCAAATTTCTTTTATGGTCATTGTTTTTATTGTACTAACTTTGGATATAAGGTTGTAGATTGCATGGATTATAAAAGAAATGTTCAAACAAGAAATGCCTATGTGACCCCATGTAACATTGAATGTTACAATTGTCATAATTATGGACACATAGCTCATGATTGTAGAAGCATGATCGATACTTCCATGAAAGAGAACATTGATATCATATATAAGAAAGTATGGATAAGAAAATAGGAAGAATAGGTGAACAAATACCAATTCCCAGAGATTGCAAGATTGGCAATAAAACGAGATGAAGAAAGATCTACAGAGAAAAAGAAGGATGTCAAATATAGAAAGTTTTGGAAAATAAATGAAAGAAAAGAAGGACGTGTAAATAAGGAATAGGTTCAAGAGATTGTACTTTCAGGTATTGTAGTGAAAGATGAATCCACAGACAGATTGTACTTTTGGGTACTATAGTGAAAGATGAATCCACAGACAGATTGTACTTTCAGGTATTGTAGTGAAAGATGAATCCACAGACAGATTGACCCAAAGCAGTCAGTTAGCAGAAATACACTTTGATAGATTAATCAGTTGTGCAACAGAGTCCTGGACAGTATGGATAGAGATGGATTCGTAAAAACACTTAGCAGGTTTTGATAGATATATGGCAGTGGACTAGAGCATGGATTCATAGATTGGTTCATAGATTGGTTCAGAGACAAATATTATTATCATAATGGATGATAATTACAGAGGAAATGGCTCGAACAATGTTAACTGATTCCAAATTGACAGATATTTTTTGGACACATGCAGTGCATACAACATTTCACATTCAAAACAGAGTAATGCTCAGAAACAACAATGACAAAACTCCCTACGAACTATGGAAAGGAAGCGCATACAACAACCTCTACATCAAGGTAACTCAAGGTAGTATTTTATTAATTAAAATTTATGTTGATGATATTATTTTTGGAAGTACTAATGACAGGTTAAGCCAAAAATTTGCAAAGGATATGCAGAATGAATTTGAAATGTCATTACTTGGAGAATTATCCTTCTTTCTGGGTCTTCAGATATGTCAAAGAAACCAAGGAATTTTTATTTCCGAAACTAAGTATATCATAGAAATGCTAAAGAGGTTCAGAATGGAAGATTGCAAACTAATTACCACTCCTGTGAAAACCAGTTGCAAGTTGAGAAAATATGATGATTCAAAGTCTACAGACTAGATGAAATATAGGTCAATGATTGGTAGCTCACTATATGTGACAACATCCAGACCAGGTGTAATGGAGGCAGTTGGACAGGTGGCACAATTTCAAGCAGCACCAAAGGAATAGCATGTATTAGCAGTGAAAAGGATTTTCAGATATCTCAAAGGAACAAAAGATTTTGGATTATGGTATCCAAAAGGAAAGGATCTATCACTTATTTCCTACACAGATGCAGATTGGGTAGGTTTCATTGATGACCGACGAAGCACCAGTGGAGTAGTGTTCTACTTGGGTGAGTGTTTAGTATCATGGTTAATAAAGAAACAATTGGCAGTATCCTTATCTACAACCGAGGCAGAGTCTATTGTAGCAGCAACATGTTTTACACAGGTTCTATGGATGAAACAAAGTCTGACATATATACAGGTTGAGTATGATGATCCCATTCCAATCTATTTTGATAATACAAGTGTCATTAGTATCTCAAAGAACCCAGTGATGCACTCCAAAATGAAGAAAATTCTAATCAAGTATCACTTTCTACAGGAACAGGTTGTAGAGAAGAACATTAGAATTGAATATGTGGGCACAAAATAACAAGTGGCAGACATCTTTACAAAACCGCTTCCAAGATAATCCTTTGAGTATATTCTCCAAAGACTCGAAGTAATTTCTACTCCAAAATGAATGATTTTGAAAGATTATCTTATGTGTCTTAGATTTACACAAGGAAGAACCATAAATATGACATTTTAGGTTGGGATATTAGTTTCAGAAAGAGTTCAGTCAGGGGGAGCATCCCCGGATGGAAAGATACCTTTGTCATTGATGACAAAGGGGGAGAGATTTATCAGATGCAAAGGTAAATGCTTGTAGAAAGAGCACAAAGGCATGGTTCCAGGGGGAGCGATGGTCCCAAGGGGGGGAATGAGTGATATGACTTCAGTATTGCATCAAAGTGTTTCCATGAATGCCAAAGGGGGAGATTGTTGATTATTTGGGTTGGTTGTCATTGATGTCAACCCTTGAAGAAATTATGGTAGCACAATGGTTTGGGTAATGGAACCAAGTTTGTTTGATGGATAATGGTATGATTTTTGATATATTTGCAGGTAATACTATTCCATATGGATAGTACATGTCATTCCATTTCTGGTGGTATGTGGAAATTCACATAACTCCTCACTGTTAGAGCGTTATGGCCACGTGAAGTTGGAGAAAGGTTTGGGTAATGGACCCAAGTTTGTTTGATGGATAATGGTATGAGTTTTGATATATTTGCAGGAAATAATATTCTAGATGGATAGTATATTTAATTCCATTTCTGATGGTATGTGGGACGTCACATAACTCCTCATGGTTAGAGAGTTATGGCCATGTGAAGTTGGAGAACCCTCATGAGTCATATAGAAGCCCCAAAAGGTCAAAGTAGTCAAAGTGTTTGCAAAGAAGAA
>JZKD02S0488055.1:191220-208582 GCA_000966675.3 Picea glauca | reverse complement strand
CCCCTTGAGGAAGCTACATGAAAGTATAAATAAGAGGCAAGGCTCTCTCATTTTCATTACACTTGAGAATATTGAATATATACAAGTGACTAAGGTAACCAAACTATATCTAAGCCGAATTTGAGAGGGAAGGTGAAGTAAAGAAGGCCGAAATTCAAGGCAGGATAAATTCTTTTGATGATGTTTTCTAAGGTATGTTATTTATAGGTCATCTCACCATTTTCGCAATAACGTTTTTTATAGAATTATTCAGACCATGAAATTGGGAGGCCATTGAGGAAACATATCCAAGTAGATGTGATATAAATTTTAGCTTGTGGGTTGTTGTAATTTTGGAGTTACACTCCGTGGAAAATGGGGTTTGTGGCTAGTTCTGAAACTAGACTAAAACAGGTGTTTCAAGTAAAAATGTCATAACTTATTCATAAAATATCCAAATTCAATAACACCAAATGTGTTGGTTAGAGTACACTGTGTAGTATTTTGTGTAAAATGTTCATATCCATACAAAAAATATTTTGTGTGGGGAATTCTCTACAAGTTCTCTCTCTAGAATACGACAGAATTCAACAAGGTATGCCATTTTTGCTATAACTCCTTTTCTGAGAGGTTCCAAGTAGTGACACCTCGAGGAATTGCATAAAACATAGTGAAGAACATTGTGTACTATTTTCAAATCTTTATTCATTACAAGTACATAGTTATGATTATTGCAAGTTAGGGTTTTTTACTAATCCAAAATTAGTCATGTGAGACTAAAGTAAAGTTTGATGAAAATGTCAATCTCTTGTTGTTAAAGTTAAGGAAGGTTTGCAGGTATGTGATCATATACACCATGTCTATTACAGAGTTACAAATCAGATTTGGATGATGAAATTGATGAGGGATTTTGGTTGAGGTATATGTTGGGTGCATGGTTGAGACAAGTAGTTTATGAGTTGGCACATACATGAGGTGTATAGTTGATGATGTTGGTACATCTTGATGAGTCATAGTTTATGTGTATTTGATACATGATTGGTACATACTTGGTACATGGTTGGAGGAACTTGTTAGTAGTATTGTTGACACATGGTTTATGGATGATGTAGAATACTTGTATTGGTATATTATTAGAAGCACATATTGATTTTGGTGATGATTATGAGTTGTTGTGTTATGCTTGGTTGATGCACATCTTTGAGATTTTTCTTGGTGATTTATCTTGGTGACTAGATCTGATTTGGTTGATAAGATTGATGAGACAGGTTGTTGTGATAGGTTGTTTGGATAGGTTCTTGTGACAAGTTATTCATACAGGTTTGGTGCATGCTTGATGCACTTGTTCATGGTACATGTTGAGGTATAGGTTGGTGCATGGATTATGCACTTGTTTATGGTACAAGTTAATTACAGGTTGAGGTATAGGTTGGTGCATGGTTGATGCACTTGTTTATGGTACAAGTTGATTACAGGTTGTTTGGTACAAGTTGGTGCATGGTTGATGCACTTGTTTATGGTACAGGTTGATTATGGGTTGAGGTACATGTTGATGCATGGTTGATGCATGGTTCAGGTTATTGGTATAGTTTGTTTGGTGTAGGTTGATTGGTATAGGTTTACATCAGTATATCTTACAGTGATAGTGTGAAAGTGGTTCCATCATTCTACTTATACATCAGGGTGGTTGGATGGGGCAAGGACAAGTGGTTGTAGCCACCTTCTGATTGTAGCTGGAGAACATAGGGGCTCATAGTCTCCTTCTAGTTGTAGCCATAGAATTGGGGAGTTGGAGCTTCCCTCGGGTTGTAGCCTGAGAAATTAGGGGGTTGGAGCCTCCTTCCATTGTAGCTGGAAAACAAAGGAAGTTGGTGCTTCCAATGAATGTACTTCTTAAATACATATAAGAAAAAGCATTATGTGGTTTTCTCTTGCTTTGGGTTTCCACGTAAAAACATTGGTGTACTATGTATGTGTATGATTGATCATTTCTGCATTGTTTATTTACTCTGCAACTATTGGATGATAATGCTACATTGATATAACACTTGCATTTGTGGTTAAAAAGGATTGAATTACTCTATTACTGTTTCACACCCCCCCCCCTCCTAGTAATCCAACATTTTGTCTACGCCACTCTTGGATATGGTCTGAGATATGCATAGATTTATCTTGGTGGAGGGTCGAAAAAAGTTCTATGTTGGAATCATAATGAATAGGCAACTGGAAGTGGTTGAGAAAGGTGAAAACCATCTGTTATCACATAGAATTGCTTGGGTCAAAAAAGTCTTTAGGTTTTTTTATTTTTAATCATTAGTGTTGTTTTAATTTTTTGGCTTTGTCTTTTTCCTATAGTCATTTTTGGGTTTTGACATAAATAAACTAAAGAGTAGTGTTGAGGTTGGTCTATAATCCTTTGGTTACATCTTGATCATCATGATAAGTTGGACAAGCCATCATCTTTAGTATATTTTATGCCTCCACTACCACCCTGACATGTCACCTCTTACATCATGTACGTAGACCCCTCCATTTTGTCCCTTTACCCATTAGAATGTCAAATCATGTTTCGATGTGTATGCTTCCAACTCATTAGAGAATTCATAGCACGTCCAAAGTAAATTATGCTTTCATTACCATCATTGCACTCATGATTCTTGTCAACAAGAATCTCCTTGTTTTCAACACTTATATTTTTAAAATATAACATGAGGATTTCATCATAAAAGCTTCTAACTGTTTTCTCCAAGTTTTCAAATCAGTTCTAGCTCGGCGCTGCAAACATTGGTACTTTCAGACAGGCGCTACAGAAATTGTTGCGAACTGACTAGAGAAAGTGAGTTGGAGGTTAGACCATCTGCAAACAGACTTGATCAAGCTCAAGGATATAAGTCTTCAAGTCATAGCCACAAGGTACTCCATGAGTGTTTTTAGCTAAATTGGAGGACAGGAAAGGATTTGTTTTGTTATTTCTTCTCTTGGGCGTTGTGAACTGGTGATCTATGTTGCAAACTTTCCCACTTTCCTTGTTAACATGTTTCCCAGCCCAAACAATTGCATGATCTTTGAGCCTTATTTATAAAAAAATTAAACAATCCTTTGTTTCATGCTACCTTTCATATCTTATGTCCAGTTGATTCTACTTACTTAACTTAGTGTTGTGAACCCCCTGTTCTGGTGCTGCAAACTCTATGCAGTAACTTGAGGCTGAAAATCCCATGTCCCATAAGATTTTATACATCCCTTTTCCATCATATTCTTAGTTTTAATTTTAATTCTATCTAGTCTGAGATTTAAAAGTTGTTTGCTTCTGAATTCATTCTGAATTTTTGCTAGAGGATAGTGAAATCATGAACAAGACCTTTTTACAACAAGTTGTTTCCTTATACATTCATGATTCTATGTAGTCTTCCTTCATCTCCCTAACTGTAAGCTATGTTTTATTATGCCTGGAGGTCAAATAGGCTGATAAAAATATTAATCCTTATACAGAGCCATCCCTTTGAGAGAGATCATACATCAAAACCCTAGTCCTTTGTTTTTCCTATTTTGCCTCTTGCATCATTAAAATTGGTGGTAAAATTTTCTTCAGCTGACATCAATGGATACTCCATAGCAAAAGAAGGCTCACAAGGGAGGGTTCATTGTGAGGATTGAACCCTATGAAATGCAGTTGTTTTTTGTTGAACCCATGATAAGGGAAGTCTTCCAAAGAGTGGGATGTTTTAGTTTTTTCCAAATAAATGCAAAGGGGGCACCTTGAGGTGGCTAGGGAATTTTCTTTGAATTTTGATGGAACCAAAACCAAAGTTGGGACACTTGAACTTGAGGTATATGAAGTGACCATATCAGTAGCTATTGAAATACCTAATACTAGTAAAAGGTGGTTTAAAGCCATGAATCTAATTGTAGCCTTCTCCAAAGAATTCCTCAAGCCAAAATATCAAGGAGATAATCTATCAAAAGGAGTGCCCAGGAGCCACATGATTGAAGGTTTTGATAAGATGCTAAGGGTAATCCAAAGAATGTTTTACCTGTGAAGGAAGATTCAACATGATTTATCAGTACCACATAAGACTTTTGTTGCACTTCACAGACAAAGATCTTATGAATATTCCTTTCTATTTGTTTAGGAGTATTGGAAAAATGGTTGAAAGAGTACAGGCTAAGTCCAAGGCATTTGATACAAGTGTTTTTCATTCAGGGCTAATTAAAATGCTTGTGATGGAGGAATTAAAGAAGAAAAACATTGACTGGGAGAAATTCATTGCCTCTTCACACTTTCAAATGAATGTTTCTCCTACTCCACAATCCAAGGTACAAAGCCCTCTTCTGGCTGATAGTATTGTACATGCAGATACCAACAAGAAGAGGAAGATCAAAGGCCTTGTTAAAACAGATGAAAAAACTAAGGAACAAGAAGGATAAAGGGGATTGCATTACTCTCCACAAAGTTTCACCCAAACCAGCTCCAGAGTTAGCAGAAACTCCATCAACTAAAGCCACAGGCCCAAAAGGACGGAAGTTACTTTTACCTTCACCATATGTTGCAGTTAAAGCTAAGGTTAGGAGACATTTCACTGGATCATCAACAAATAAAGAAAGTATTGAAAAAGAAGACATAGGGGAAGCTCCCATCAAGAGAAAAGGTAAAGGTAAAATTGTACTTATTGAGGAGCACATTGAGGTTATATAGACATAACCACTCCTCTAGAGAAACCTACCTTTAAAAGGATGAACAGATAGCTTAAAGAGGCCAGAACTGAAATTTCTAATTTGAAAGGAGAAGGGTTGGTTGAAAGGAAAAAGTTGAATGATCTTATGGATATGTATCTAGAAATTATTGACAAGGCCAGGTTTGTAGAAAAAAGGTTTCTCCCTCTCCATAAGCAGCTTAAGAATTTATATAGACAAAATAGAGATTTACAAGCTCATTTCAGAAAACTTAAACTAGACCTGCAACATTTTAAGGAAGAACTAGCCAAGAGGAATTTGAATGTGTTAGCCCAGGTAGCCACAAGGAGGAGTTCCAGGTTCAAAAAGTAATGGATGAAATGTCTTAAACAATTTCAGTTTTGGAAAATGCTTGTTACTTGCATATTTTAGATTTTGGTGAGGTATGATGCCTATGATCAAGTTTTCCACTCATACACCAAATAATGAGTTTTTACAGGCA
Source organism: Picea glauca (assembly GCA_000966675.3). Taxonomy (NCBI): domain Eukaryota; kingdom Viridiplantae; phylum Streptophyta; class Pinopsida; order Pinales; family Pinaceae; genus Picea; species Picea glauca. The sequence goes on along the minus strand of JZKD02S0488055.1, from coordinate 203,427 downwards.
TCTCTAGCTCTAAAGATGGTTTTTTGGGTGTTTTGGGCTTCTATTAGACTTATTCAATAGCTACAAGAAAGTTTGCAGCACCTGGCACTGAGAACTGGTTTCTACAGTCACGCTCTACGAACTTTGATGCGAACTTTGTTATGAATTGGCTGATACGGTTAGCGCTACAGAAATATGTTGTGAACTTATGTTTTGGATATTTCAATAGGATCAGTGATTGCTAGATGGCTAAAGAAGCATGGGATAGCTGCTTGGGGGTTAGTTTAAAGTTGCAGGGACACCTAAAAAGAAGAAGAATGCACTCAAGGGACACTTCGTCATGCATATTAAAGATGTTAGGATAGTTGCTAGCATTTGCCTAATTTGTAGTAGTTTGTTATTTTTGAGTTGTACAAATGTTATTACTTCAATTTCTGATGTGAGAATCTTATGCTAGAGGATGGAATTCACATTGTAATGATATCATTCACTATCTAGGATATAATATAGGCATTATAAGTCATTGTAGAGGTTCATATGGTTTATGTAAGACTCTTTTGGTGATATACAAATGCAACAGAGCCAACTCTAGATTTTATGTATCAGACTTGATTATTTTTTGTCTAATAGAAATTAGTTTTCCTTCCTGCCATCTTGTTTCTCTCTCACTCTGAAATTCACTAGCATTAAATGCTTCAAATGATGTTTTATAGTTGTATTGAAATTGAGGTTTGATTGTGATGTTGTTATAGTTGTTCTCAGAGTTTAAATCTTTGATTAAAGAAGTTCTTGTGTCTAAAGTGTTTCCTTCATTTGTCTACTAGTAATTCTTGATGCTAATATTAGACTTATTTCATTTTTCTCACTAAAGTCTTCCTTCTATCCATATTACTCTTTAAAACCATGATCCAAGTTAGACAAGACCTATTTTGTTGATACATCCTATCTAGATTTTCTTGTGATTTACATTGTTGGACTAAGTTTTACCCATTTGACACTTTATCTTAAAATTTACCTTACAAACCTATTGATGGGTATTGTGCTTGCACTTTAGCAGTCAAAGTGTAACTTTCAGTGCTAGCATTCTTGGCATTGTTTCCGGGGAACAGATTGAAAACATTTCCCTGGGATTGAATGACAAATAAATATTGATTCTAAGGGTGCATAGTAATCGGTACATTCAAGACTGAAGTTTGCGCCTGGTGACTCCATTGTTTCAGTTGTGTCTCCTAAAGGCAGACACACAAGGTCTACCCCACATTTATCTCTGGATACACCTAAAGCTAACCCAGAGAAGATCATTAAGAAAGGAAAATCTTCTCAAGAAGGATTGTCACCTGTTGTTTCAGGTACTACTGGAAATTTTCATGATTCTACTTTTAAAACACCAGTATTTGTATCCAGTGCTCCTCTTTTAACTTTTGTTGAAACTCCTAGAAATTTAAATCATGAAGATTTCCCTGTAGAATATTCATCTTTTTCTCCCCAGTTAAAAGAATAAATTTTTGAAGTGCTTGCCTCACCTAATGTTGTAAGTTGGTTCAGACTTGAGAGCTTAGAGGATTTTCCTACCCTAGTTTCTCCTTCTCCTCCCTCTCTTAAACTTGTTGTGACTACAGAATAAGGAAACTTGGTTCCCTTGGAATTTTCACCATCCTCTTCAAAGACTCAACCTATCCTTGTTAAAACTAAAACTTCCCCATCCTATATTCCTCCTTCTTCCAAGCTACACATCATCCAGACCGTAGTTGTACCAATCAAGACCCAGTCTCCTCCTAATTCTCTTAGAATTTATAATCCTCCTCTTCATAATCCCATGGAAAGTGCAAACCTTCCTAGAAATAGGATATATGCCATAGTGGTTGCTAGGTATTCTCCTCTTGTGTTGCCTCTTCCTATAAATGCTCTCCTAGTTGGATACTATCTTAAGTACATGCCCAAGTTTATAGGAGAAGAGGACATAACTGCAGAGGATCACCTTGCATCTTTTTATAGCTATGTTGACAATCTTAATATTAAAAATGAGGATGTTTGGATGAGAGTTTTTGTACAAAGCCTTGATGGTGAGGCTAGAAAATGGTTAGGGCTTTAATTCTTGGATAAATTGTTGGAATTGAAGCTTTGGATGATGCCTTTCTGAGGCATTGGGGTGATAAGAAATATTTATTATATTATATTACAGAGTTTGGGTCACTCAAGAGAAAAGAAGGGGAATTTGTCTTAGATTTTTCAAAGTTATTTAATAAAATGTACAATAAAATCCCCACAAAGATTAAACCTATTGAAATCTCTTCCAAGATAACCTATGCCGATGATTTTGACCCTGAATTTTTCATCATGTTGAGAGAAAGGAGATCTACCTCATTAGCTCATATGCAAGATGTATCCTTGGAGGTAGAATCAAACATATTGGCAACTAATAAGCTTAGAGGAAAATTTGATAGAGATAGGAGAAAAAATAGGGTTGAAGATTCAACCTCTTATTCTTCTAGTGTTAACCCTCGGGTAGATGAACTAACAAAGCTAGTTAAATCGATTTCTGCTGAAATGGAAAAAATGAAACTTGAGGGAAGACAAAATAACAGAAACACACAAGATACTGGTAACAGAGGAAATTTCAAAAGACAAAATAATGCCCCTGAGATACTTCAAAGATATCAGATAAATATGAATGACCAAAAAGTTCAAACCCCTCTTCAAAATAACATGGTTGATGATGAAGTAGGAGAGGATGAAGAAACAGATCTAGAAATTCATTGTTTGGGTGATACCTCCACATCTCCTCATCTAACTCAGTATGCATATGAAGAGTCTCTTATGGACAGTCAGTTGAATGAATTGAGTAAAGGGGATAAAAATGATGAAAACCAAAATAAATACAACTTGAGATCAAAAAAGAAGGATGGAAATCCCAGTACATATGATCAGCCCAAGAAAACAGAAAATTATTCTAAATTTGTGGCTTTTAGCAGTAAGGAAAAAGAGGAACAAAACCATCAAATTGTGATTAAGGCCCTTATTCCAGAGATTAAGGAGATTCTGAAATCTCCGTCTTCTTTCATTTTTGAGAATGAAATTCAAAAGATCAAAATTCCAATCCCATTTTTAGAACTGATTAAAAATGAAGAATTTAAGAGGTACCTTTCTAAGATGATGCAACCTAAATCTTCCTTCAATTCCACAGACTTGGTGAACTTACAAGAGGAAAAACCAGCAGTCATATTGGGACCTTTGGTAGAAGATAGGGATGACTCTTATCCTCCCTTTTACACATCATTGAATATTCATGATAAGTTTTGCACAACTGCTTGATGGACTCAGGTGCATCTCATAACCTTCTGCCTAAAACTGCCATTGTTGATTTAGGTCTATAAATTACTAAAACCTATCATGACTTATACTCCTTTGACTCCAAGAAAGTGAAATGCCTTTGAGTGATTAAGGACCTGGTTGTTATGCTGTTTCAACTACCCATGAAGAATGTGGTCATGGATATTGTAGTGGTTGATGTCCCCCCCTAATTTTGGGGTGTTATTGTCACGATCTTGGATTAAGAGACTAGGGGGGACATTGCAGATGGATCTTTCATATGCCATTATTCTTTTGTTTGGAGGAGAGCACAGAAGGCTTTACATGGAAGCACAACTAGATTACATCATCAATGATGAATCTAATCCTACAAACCATCCAATTTATGCAGTTGACACTGATCTAGGATCCAGTATTCTACAACTCATTGATGCTCCTAAGTCACCCACTAAAATCAGAAAACAGCCTATTAAAACATCTGTGACACCTCCTCAAGATTCCCCAGTTTGGAAGATGTTTTTTGATGGAGCCTCTTCTAAATAAAGTGATAGTGCTAGAGTGGTTTTTATTTTCCCAGCTCAAGAAATCATATCCCTGTCTTATAAATTGGAGTTTGAAACCAAAAATAATGTTGCAGAGTATGAGGCTCTTGCTTTTGGTTTGAGGGATGCTAAAGATATGAACATTGATGAGTTAGCAGTTTTCAGAGATGTTGAACTAATTGTGCATCAGGTTAAATATTTGTATCAAGCAAAACATACCATATTGAGAACTTACAAAAATGAAGTTTGGAATCTTATTGTAAATATTTTTTTATCTTTTAACATCTCTTTTGTTCCAAGGGAAGAGAATGCTATGGCAGATTCTTTGGTTGTTTATGCTAGTAACTTTAAGATCCCTTTGCCCCCGAAGCTCAAGTATGATGTGAAAGTGAAGTATAAACCCTCTATACCTGGAAATGTCAAACATTGGAAGGTATTTGAGGATGATCTTGAGATTAATAGATCTATGAAAACAATGGAAGAGTTTTCTTCTCTTCACATTGATCAAGATCAAGATGATATAAAAATCCCTCATGTTGATATATTCCTCAACAAAATTGTAGACCACGATATTTTCCAATTGGCCAGTAACCATATCCCCAAAGTATTGGTCCCTTTGGAGAGATTATTTGACAGAAATGATGTGGTTGTGAAGGTTAAAGGTTCAAATGAAGAAGCTGATGTGACAGAATGCAATTTAGGTACAGAGGAAAATCCCATGTCAAGTTGTCTAGCAGTTTATAAAAGGAACAAAGGTTTGAGTATGTGAAGTTATTAAAGGAGTTTGTTGATGTATTTTCTTAGAAATATGAGGATATACAAACTTATGATACAAGTATCATTGAACATAAAATTCCTTTCAAAGATGAGAGCAAACCATTTAGGCAGAAACTAAGACAGATAAATCCCATGTTGTTGCTTATTATGGAAAAGGAAGTCAAGAAGTTGCTTGATGCTAAGATCATCAGACCTTTAAGGTACTCTGAGTGGTTGGTCAACCTAGTCCCTGTGAGGAAAAATAATGGTGAAATCAGACTTTGTGTTGATTTCAAAAATTTAAACAGAACTTCCAAGAAAGATAATTATCCCTTGCCTAAGATGGATCATATTTTGTAGAGGATGACTGGTTCAACAAGGGTGTCTATGATTGATGGCTTCTCAGGCTACAATCGGATCTATTTTTCTACCTGAAGATAGAGAGAAAAAAACTTTGATTACTCCTTGGGGCACATTTATGTGTGCTAAAATTCCCTTTGGTCTAATGAACGCAAGAGAAACCTTCCAGCGAGAAATGGATATCGCCTTCATTGGGGAAAAGGAAAAATTTGTGGGAATATATCTGGATGAAATTACAGTTTTCTCAAAGTTTGATAAGGAAAATTGTCATCATTTGAAGAAGATTTTCCTAAAATGTAGAAATTTTGAGTTGTCTCTCAATCCTAAGAAGTCTTTGTTTTCTATGAAAGAAGGCAAGTTGTTGGGACACATTGTCTCGGAAAAATGGGTAAGGATTCATCCAAGTAAAGTAGAGGCCATCAAGACTCTGTATCTTCCTAGGTTTAGGAAGGAGATCCAATCTTTCTTGGTAAAATAAATTTTTTGAGAAGATTCATCTCTAACTTTGTTGAATTGGTTAATTTTATCACAACTATCCTTAGAAAAGGAAATGAGGTGAAATGGACTTTTGAAGCTCGGAATTATTTTGATCAACTCAAATAAGCATTGACTGAGGCACATGTTCTCCTCGGCTCTGATTATTCAAAGTAATTTATGATATTTTCTTTTGCCTCACATGACACATTGGTTGTTGTCTTTCTTCAGAAAAACGCAGATGGGATGGAGCAAACCATTTCCTTTTTCAGTAGGGCATTAAGGAATGCAGAGGTGAGGTATGATATTATGGGAAAGCAGTATTATTCTTTGGTTAAAGCTCTTAAATCCTTCATGGTTTATATTATGCATTCCAGGATTATTGCTTATGTCCCATTAGCTTCTGTGAAGGAAATACTAATCTAGCCTAACATAGATGGAAAGAAGAGAAAGTGGATTGCAAAAATTATGGAGTTTGACCTTGAAATGAAGCCTACCAAGTTGGTGAAAGGGAAAGGTTTAGCTAGATTGTTGGTTGAATCAAATTGCAAATCATTGGGGGTTAATTTCATGAACCTAAACTATGAAATCCAACAAATGGATATCCCTGATAATATCTCACATATCAGTCCAAAATTCGTTGAATGCACTTGGTACAAAGACATTATTCATTTCTTGCAAAATTTGTAGCCTCTTGATGGTTTTGAGAAGAACAAGGTGAGAGATTTGAAACTAAAAGAAATCACATATTTCCTCATTGATCACATACTATATTGGAAAGATCCTTTAGGGGTTCTCTTGATATATCTAGATCCAAAGGAGGCTCAAAAGACCATGACTGATTTTCATGACAGCTTGTGTGGGGGTCATCATTTTTGGAGGACCACAGCATATAAGATTCTCAGAGCTGGGTATTTTTGGCCTAAACTTTTTATTGATATTTGTGAAAAGATTAGGGCATGTGATAAAAGTCAGAAATTTTCAGGAAAGCAGCAACTGAAATATTTGCCTCTAAATCATGTAGTGGTTTTTGGTCCTTTCTAGCAATGGGGACTTGACTTCATTGGGGAAATTCATCTAGATTTGAGTGGTCAACATCGATGGATTTTTACTGCAATTGACTATTTCACCAAGTGTATAGAAGCCATTCCTACAGGGAGTGCCACACACAAGGTAATTATTGGTTTTCTTGAAGATATTATGTCAAGATTTGGTTGCCCAAGAAATATTGTTACTGATAATGCTTCATCCTTCAAAGTTGAACCATTAGTGAAATTTTGTGAGAAGCATGTGATTCAACTAGTTCATTCTACCCCTTATTACCCCCAAGGCAATGTTTTAGTAGAGTCTTCTAACAAGAGCCTTGTAAAGATTATTAAGAAGTTACTAGAGGACAACAAGAAATCATGGGACTTAAAGATGAAATTTTCCCTATGGTCAGATAAACTCACTACAAAGAGATCACTTGGTATTTCCCCCTTTCATCTTGTTTATGGGATTAAAGATATTTTTCCTAGTCATCTTTCCTTTCCTGTGGAAAATTTCCTTCAAGACCAACAAGGAGAACCAGATGATATGGTCAGAAGGATGCATCAGCTAGTAGAAGTATAGCATACCAGGGAGCATCTCCTTGATAAAGCACATAGCCATTAGCAAAAGATCAAGCAAAATTTTGACAAGAAGGTAAACAAAGAATATTTCCATCTAGGAGATCTGGTGCTCAAGGGGGATGCACAAAGGAAAGACAAAGGAAAACATTGTAAATTCAAAGCCTTGTGGATTGGTCCTTTCAATATTTCTAAAGTTTTTCAAAATAACACTTATATATTGCAGAACTTGGAAGACTCTGAAATTTCTGGTGGCCCAATTAATGGGCACTTTCTGAAGAATTGTTTTCTTAAATCCATGACTGGATTTCCCTTCCATTGTAAATATCATTTTTTGTTTTGTTTATTTTAATAAAATGACCCCATAGCCCTAGGATAAGTCACTAAAACTACTTGTTCTTTGCAGCTCACATGGAGCATGCCATCCCTTGTGGATCCAATGTTATCACATAGAATTTCTTGGGTCAAAAAAGTCTTTAGGTTTTTTATTTTGAGTCATTAGTGTTGTTTTAATTTTTTGTCTTTGTCTTTTTCCTATAGTCATTTTTGGGTTTTGACACAAATAAACTAAAGAGTAGTGTTGAGGTTGGTTTATAATCCTTTGGTTACATCTTGATCATCATGATAAGTTGTACAAGCCATCATCTTTAGTATCTTTTATGCCTCCACTACCACCCTGACATGACACCTCTTACATCATGTACACAGACCCCTCCATTTTGTCCCTTTACTCATTAGAATGTCAAATCATGGTTTGATTTGTACGATACCAACTCATCAGAGAGTTTGCAGTGCATCCAAGGTACATTATGCTTTCATTACCATCATTGTGCTCATGATTCTTGTCATCAAGTATCTCCTTGTTTTCAGCACTTATATTTTTAAAATATAACCTGAGGATTTCATCATAAAAGCTTCTAACTGTTTTCTCCAAGTTTTCAAATCACTTCTAGCTCAACACTACAAACACTAGTAATTTCAGGCAAGCGCTAAGATAGGCATTAGAATTCATTGTATAGGTTCGGATGGTTTATGTAAGACTCTTTTGGTGATATACAGATGTAATAGAGCCAACTCTAGATTTTATGTATCAGACTTGATGAATGTTTGTCTAATAGAAATCAGTTTTCCTTCTTACCATCTTGTTTCTCTCTCAATCTGAAATTCACTATCATTGAATGCTTCAAATGATGTTTTATAGTTGTATTGCAATGGAGGTTTGATTGAGATGTTGTTATAGTTGTTCTCGGAGTTTAAATCTTTGATTAAAGAAGTTATTGTGTCTAAAGATTTTCCTTCATTTGTATACTAGTAATTCTTGATGCTAATAGTAGACTTATTTCATTTTATCACTAAAGTCTTCCTTCTATCCATATTACTCTTTAAAACCTTGATCCAATTTAGACAAGACCTCTTTTGTTGATACATCCTATCTAGATTTTCTTGTGATTTACATTGTTGGACTGAGTTTTACCCATTTGACACTTTATCTTAAAAATTACCTTACAAACCTATTGATGGGTATTGAGCTTGCACTTTAGTAGTCAAAGTGTAACTTTCAGTGCTAACACCATATGATTTAAATTTCTGTATGTCCCCCCCCTGTAGCTCAATGTACCACTTCATGGTGACCCCCATGAAGGTGCATTGAAATAGCCTCAAATGAATAGAATCTCCATTTAAGGAATTAGATGAGAACCAAAGATGAAAAGTAATAACATGATCTCTAGGATCCTCGCCAATATTTCCTTAAAATTTTGGAATGTCTAAAGGAATCTTGGTGGGGACAGGGGGGCATGATGGATCATGATGCACCGGGTCATTCATTAATTTTGAAAATTCTAGCAGATTAAGCGTGGCCAGAAAAGGGAGTTAGGGTTATGACATCTAAGCCCATGCTCTCAAGAAAGATTGGTGTTGAGGGATTGTAGGCCATCCAAGGTTATGGTATACACCATGGCCCTTTCTAGTAGGGTAAAATCCTCCACCAAATTGATTCATAAAAGTTTGCATGGGCACCATACTTGCAGAGGAGACATAATGAGGGTTATAAACACTGCCCCCAGGTGGAGGAGCTCTAGGCTGGGGGTTTCCCATAGCATGACATGGAATTCCTTCGGGTGGAACTCTAGGGGACAGAGGGGGATTCATAATAAGACACTAGTACATATGACCAAATTTGCTACGGTTGTTCTTTGATATTGCCACACTTATCCATCGCAATTTCCATGAATGCCAAGATTTTTTTTCATCGTAATAATTTTGTCACTATATCCACGATCCAGGTGTGCGTGGAAACATCGACGAAATTATCTAGCCATGTGTCACCACCTTCAATATTGGTTAACCTTCTTCATCATCACAATTACGATGCAATTTCGTCGCAATAACAATGAAGAAATGTGCCAAGTACAACGAAAATTCATCACAATTGGGACGAAAAGTTATGCCAAGCCAATAACTTGCGACGTAGCTGCTGAATGTGCGATGCAATTTCGTCGCAACTTGCAATGAAATTACGTGGTAATATCGACGAGTGCTATATCTCAAAACCATATTTACAATGGACTTGATGTATATGCGATGACACTTTGTGGAATAGTGCGACGAAAATTCGTCGCTATAGCAACGGTTATGGTAAAAAAGTAAAACAAATTCCAACGAAAGTCCGTCGATATTGCAACAATTACTGTAGGTTTTTTAAAAAAAAAAATTACATGAAATATGGTATTACCATATTACATTGTAATATGGTATGCCATATTACAATGTAATATGGTAATGCCATATTACATTATAATATGGAATTACTTTTACATTGCAATATTCTAATATTCTAATATATTGTAATATATATATCCCCTAGAAATAATCAAGGCATTAACTAATCCGTCAGGATTTTTCGAATGACTTATGGTTGAGTTTTTATTTGCATGCATTAATTAACCATTGGGAAACTTAACAAAAGAACGAGAAATAAAATGAATTATAGAGCCATTAACATATTTGTAGATCTGAAAAACAATGAGAAACAGTAAACCATAATACACAGGTTGATAACGGAGTTTGGCACAACTTTGCCTATGTCTCCGGGCCTTTTCTCTGTGGGGAAGGCTTCTTTATTTCTTTTTAAAATCTCAATGGTAAATAATTATAATGTTGAATGGCTTCCAGACTGATCTGGTCATGTTCGCCCAGATCTCTAGAATCTTGCACAAAATACGGCACGTGAAACGGATGTCCGGAGCTCTCAGAAATCGTCCGACAGCATCTCCTCCTCAACAACTTCCCTGCCTCAAACTGGCTTTGACTTGGAATTTCCTCAGCATATCTACTCTCAAAAACCATCCAAAATCTTGTCCCTTTGGCCTCAAAATGGCCTTGGTTAAATAGTGGGGAAGTTGGTTATCCATCTCCAACTTCCTCCACGAATTTAGGCTCTAAAACTGCCCAATAACTCCCAAAATAGGCTTAATTACATTAAAAATGGTTTTAATTAATAATAAAAACCATAAAGTGGTTAAAAACCCACTTTATAACCATATGGTAGTTAAATCGGGCGCTATCCCCCTTCGCTGGCACGCATGCACCTTTTGGATGGTCATATGACTGTCATGTGGCCACGCGCTAGCCCTTGGGCTATGCGCGGGCCAACCCTCTAGCTCCTGGTCACATGGTTTGTGGCATATACCCACAGGATCAAACCATAACTCCCGCAACCGTCCATTCGTGCTAACCACTTACCTAACCGTTTGAAACTTCATTTCAAACCAATGCACATATGGTAGTTAATGTAACCGCGGAATAACATTAAAACCCCCGTGCACAACGGTCATATGGTAACAGTGCAAAACCGCGGGTCGGGGCTAAGCCCTGGCCCGACACCCCGCCGAATAATACATAACCCAAATTCAAATAAATTCTTTTACATATGTTTAACAAGCAACACCTTGTGGCTCGTCGGTCGGTTGGTCGTTACAAAGGCTTTAAGTGGAGGGGAGGTCGTCGGTTCGAATCCGGTCAACTCCAAAACATTTTATTAACAAACCAATAGCCAATTCTGGGGTGCCACGTGGCAGCCCGTGATTGCGCCACGTGGCACCCAATCACTTGCCAACAAATTGCCACGTGTCGACATCCGATTCGACGAAGTCAACCAACCAGAAACCGACACGTCGCTTCCGTACGCCACGTCATCTGACACATCATCTGTCCAATCAGCCTGCCATGTCACTTGTCGTACGATGCTGATGTCATCCCGTGCCACGTGTCACCCTTCCAGTGGTGACACATGTCACTTCAAGATTGGTCCAACTGCGTGCCAAAATGCCAAATCAGCCTGACATGTGTCAACTTCCGGTGATGCCATGTGTCACAATCTGAATCTGCCACATCAGCTATATGGACCTGCCATGTGTCATCGTACCAACTGACACGTGTCCTGTACGGACTGTACGGACAGGTACAGTCAGCATCCAAAAATTTTGCATGTTTGTCTTGGCGTACAGAATGCGATATCTTCTCCATACAGACTTCGTTTGACAAAGTAAATATACCACCAGAAACAGGAAGACGACACAGACGCAATGGTGTTGGTTTCGTCATATTCTGAGCACTTTCATTTTTGAGCATTTTTCATGCCCTGTCAGGCTTCTGAATCCGATTTCGGATCACACCTCCCCACAATAAGACCTTTTGGTCCCCAAAAGGTTACTGACCACTCTACAAGCTCGAGATAGGCCACCCGGCTTGCTCTAGATCCGATTACATTAATGGAAGCAAAATACAATGAAGTTGAGACATCCACTTCTGGCAGAACCAAGTGACTGGTTTCTCTCCTTCACGTTGTTCCTCTTGCTTCGCTGGTAATCCTTCTTCCTTCGTGGGTACATACAAAATCCTTTTTCCCTTATTTGGAAGAAGATCTGGATTAAGCTTCCAACAACTAGCCTTTTGATGTCCACTCTTGTTGCAAAACGTACAACGAGTTTTTGGCATCCAGACCTGCTTAACCTTCTCCTTCTTCCGTTGTGGAATTGAGCCTTTACGTTGTTTTTCCTTCCTAGTCGACATAGGTTTCCTGTACAAAGTTTGTCTCTTCCAACACTTGGCAACACAATGCTTAGGTGAATGACAATAAGCACATGGATAAAGTTTCCACAAGTTCCGGTTTACTTGAT
>JZKD02S0488055.1:159420-172790 GCA_000966675.3 Picea glauca | reverse complement strand
GCATGGGCTCACATTCTTGATGAGAAAAGGAAAGCATTGCAGCCTAAAAGTGAGAAGTGTATATTTGTTGGTTATTCTGAAGATTTCAAAGGTTACAGACTTCTTCAATCACATTATAATGAAATTATTATTAGAAGAGATGTTAAATTTGATGAAAATCTCTTGGCCTACGAGCCTAATTCGACGATTGTGCCTTCTTCATCCTGCGAGCCATATTCAGCATTTGTGCCTTCTTATGATCTGGTTTCTTCTTCAGATGATGACAGTGAGGATGAAAATCCACCTCCACCTGCTCACCCTCCTCTATATAAGTCCTTTGAACCTAAACCAACACCAACTCCACCACTTCCTAGATGAGTCTGTTCAACACGACAAGAAGTCGGTGATCTTGTCAGTGATCCTTCAGATCAGCGTCAGACATGTTCACAGTGCCAGCGAGCCTCTTCTCTTTTGGCTCAAGTTTCATAAACTCATGATCCAGAGACATTTGTAGAAGATTTAGGTCATCCATATTGGGATACAACAATGAATGAAGATTATCATTCTTTAATGGAAAATGATACTTGGGATCTTGTACCTCTTCCAAAAGGAAGAAAACTTGTTAGATGCAAATGGGTCTACAGAACTAAGTATGCATCATATGGAAGTCTTGAAAGACACAAGGCTCGGTTAGTTGCCAAAGGATTTTCCCAAATTGAAGTAATTGACTATAATGAAACCTTTTCCCCTGTAGAAAAAATGAATTCCATCTGCCTTATTCTTACCCTTGCTACCTCACATAAATGGGAGGTCCATCAGATGGATGTTAAATCCGCCTTCTTGCATGAAGATTTGCAAGAAGAAATTTACATGGAACAACCTCCTGGCTATGTCCAGAATAACTCTAGCCTTGTTTGTCACCTCAGGAAATCTCTTTATGGTCTCAAGCAAGCTACCCAAACATGGTATGCCAAAATGGATAGCTTTCTTATTGTCACTGGATTCTCTAGATGTCATTATGATCCTAATGTCTATACTAAGAAAGTAGGAAGCCATCTCGTAATCCTTGTCCTTTATGTTGATGACCTTATCCTTATTGGTAGTGACTCAAAACTTTTAAACCATGTGAAAACCAGCCTTAAGAAGAAATTTGAAATGACAAACTTAGGCTTTTTGCACTATTTCCTTGGCCTCCAAGTTTTGAAAACCAATGAAGAATTTTTTCTTTCCCAGTCTAAGTATGCTTGTGACCTTCTTCGTTTCTTTCACATGGATGATTTAAACCAACCCCTTCTCCCTTCCAGTCTGGAGTCAATCTTTCTGCCACCTGTACTTCTCCTGAAGTTGATGCCACCTTGTACCGTCAGTTAGTCAGTAACCTCTTATACTTGACTCATACCCATCCTGATCTTTCCTTTATTGTTGGTCTTGTTGCCTGATATATGCAAACACCCCATGAAAGCCATTGGAAAGCAGCTAAAAGGATACTTCTCTATGTTTGTGGTACAGTTCAGTTCGGGATACATTAAAATTCAAGGGGGACTCCTTTATTGGTTGGTTTCACTGATTCAGATTGGGCCGACGACCCTGATGATCGGATGTATACTGTAGGTTATTCTTTTATCCTTGGTTCAGGACCTGTCACTTGGGCCTATAAGAAACAATAGGCTATTGCAATTTCTTCAGCATAAGCAGAGTATCGAGTAGCGGTAAATGCAAGTTAGGAATCCCTATGGCTTCGACAGATCATTTCAGAGTTTGGATTCCAGCACCAGCATCCGACTAGACTTTGGTGTGACAATCAGAGTGCCATCAAACTCGCCAAAGACCCAGTTCAACATCAACGTAGCAAACACATTGAGATACACATGCACTTCATCAAAAATCTCATTCATGATCAAGTTATTGAAGTGCTCTTTTTCCCTACAGAAGATCAAGTTACAGACATTTTCACAAAGTCTCTTACAAAAGTGAAGTTTTCCAAACTTCTATCTATGTTAGGAGTTCAGGAAGTTGTCATTAAGGGGGGATAGGCTCTAATACCTCCTTCCTTCTCCTATTGTATCACTATTGTAAATCCTTCAATTCTATCCCAAGTTGTTCTTAAGGGGGGATGTTAGGATATTTAGACACTTAGGAGTTAGTAAGATCTACTTGTTCTATTGTGTTGTTAGGTAAAAGTGTGTTTTCTAGTGTGTTTCTTTAGTATGCATTAGTATTCATTTGTACTTAGGAAATCCAACAGTCACGATATGTTCCTGACATAGAGTGATCTGACGGTTCATACTCTCCTTGATCTTAACGACCATTGATCCATGCCTTAACACCCGATTGTTCCATGATCTCTATTTAAAGAGCATGGAGGGTCATTTTTCAATGATCGATTGTGAGAAACTCTCTTGTAAAATCTCTCTGTAATATTTTTCTTTGCATTAATAAATTGCTCCAAGTGGTTGCATTGGTTGGGGTCATGGATTTTTCCCCATAGGGGTTATACCATGTGAAAACATCGGCGTGTTGATCTTTGATCTGGTTATGTGATGGTTACTGAAGATGTTCATCCTTTGTTGGAATACCTATGTTGTTGAACAATTGGGGCACCCCAAGGTGACACATTTGGGTGTATATACCCCTTCTTCAGAAGCTCTTCAAGTTGCATTTCCAATTCTTTTAGTTCTGGTGTACTCATCCTATAAGGAGTCTTGGATATTGGGGTTTCTCCAGGCATTAAATTCATAGACAAGTCAATATCTCTCTTGGGTGGAAACCCCGATATTTCTCTAAATACATCCTAAAACTCCTTTAGGACTGCATACTCTTCAATATTTGGCACTTTTTCCTTAGGTTCCTCCTCCATAAGTGTTTCAAATAGCTGGCATCCTTTCCTAAAGATTTTCTTCAGCTGCAAGGATGAAAGTTTCTTGATAATTACAACTCTTGGAATACATTGTATTGTTTTCAAGTTCCCTTCTTCATCCAAGCAAGTAAAATACTTATTATAATAGTCTAGGACAACATGATGCATGTCTAACCAATCCATACCAATTAGGAAATCATATGAATCCAAAGGTATGATATTCAAATCTAATTTTGTGCTCAGTCCATTCATGTCCATTGGACATGCCTTAAGCATCTCATTAATTTTCCTTTTTTCTTCTGTATGTATCTATACCAACCAAGGTTTCCCAAGCTTTCTTTTTGGAAATTGAAATATTTCTATCATCTTAGGATCTAGATAACTATGGCTAGCTCTTGAATCAATTAAAATAACAATGGATTAGTTGTTGATCTTACCTTCCACTTCAATCATATGTGACTAAAACTTAGCTTGCTTGTTATCCAGGGCTACGTAGATCCTAGGTACATTTCAACCCATATCCTCAATTGTATCAGCTTGTTGTACGTTGTGAACAAAACTCACTTTCTCACCTCTGTGAAGGCATTCTCTATACATATGATCTCCCTCACAACCCCACCACTTCATTGGTTGTTGACTTGGTATTTTCCCCAGTTCCTCTGTCATTCTGGGCTCCTTGGGAGTTGGTTGCCCCTGAGAATTATTTCTTAATAATGGTGGCTTGGTCCCCTTCTTCCTGTGCTCCATATTTCCTTTCTTCTTGTCTTCCCGAGAATTTTGGTAAGTGGGCCTTCCTCTATGTTGATCATAGAGACACTTGGATCTCCTTATAGTTTCCTCCAATGTCTTTGGATCATCATACTATATTTGGTCACTAATAAATGATGGCATCCCACTCAGGTACCTCTAAATCTTAACTTGTTCATCTGTGATGAAAGAAACATATTTCAACACCTCTAGGAATCTCCTTTCATATTCATCTATTGTCATTCTTCCAAGATTGAGTTCAAAGAACTCCTTCATTTTCCTATCATAGTAATGTTTGGTTAAGTATTTCTTTTGAAAGTACCTCTTGAACTCCCTCCAAGTAACCTTTCTCTCATCAATGTGTTTCACTTGCACAAACTAGTCCCACCACACTGATTATTTTCCCTTGAGCTGGTAGATGGAAATTATCCCTTCTACCTGTAAAGAGTAATTATGTAACTAAAAGTACTTCCTCATTCCCAACAGCTAGGTCTCTTCATCCCCATCCTTCTTGTGCTCACCATCAAATGTAGGAGGCTTAATATTATTCATTTTTCCTTGTAGCTCATCCACCCCAGAACTCCTCTTTTCTCTCCTTTTCTTTCTTTCGAAGCTCACATGTGTACCAATTTTGTATTATACACCCATATTAATCACGTGTGCATGCTCTACACACACAAATACCAAGCGCACATATAGTGCACTAGTATTCAGTGGGAACAAATTTTATATCAGGCATTAATATTTAGCACGCTCAGCTTTTGGGTTCGGTGCATCATTATCTAGTGTGCACAACTTTTTTATCGCGGACCAATATTCCACACAAACTACAACTTTTCTTTGCATCACACCAAAATTCACCGCACACCCTTTTGCACCCACTACTCAATGCACATATCCAATTATTCTCCATTCAATGCCTATATTCCACACGCACGAACTGTGCACCAACACTATGAACATGCTAATAATTATGCTCTATTTAGTGCTCAAATTCAATGCATGATCACTGTGCATCACCAATATTCAATGTGCATGCCATACACACTATTATTATGCACGCACCCATCAATTCTGCATGGAATCCATATTCATTATGCACGTATTGCACTCCCATATTATGTGTGCTCCACTAGTTCTATACCCCATAGTTCTAATATTCAATGTGCATACTCCTTGCACCGATATCTTTTGCAAACCATAAGTATTGCACCATGCAGTGCCAAAATTTAGTATGCACCCATTGTGCATCAATACTTAGCGCACATGAGTATTTTCTTCACTCAGTTGGTTTTTATTTTCCATATTTTCATCTTGCGACCCCACAACCATCATAAAAATTCTTGACTCACCAAATTCATGTTCATATTTGGCCCATACAAGTCTAGTGTTGAACCAAAATCTATGGTACCACTTTGTAACATCCCCATCTTTTCTCTAGGCCATGTCACATCCAAAATTTTGAGCTCTGATACCACCTTGTAACGTATCCATCCTTCTAGTTGAGTCTCATTACCACATTATAATGTCTTCACTATCAAAAACTCACTCAATAAAGCTCTCATAGCAATATTATCTTCTGCAGAAGCAACTCATTGAAACCAACGCACAGAACTTGCTTTGTGCTATGCATGACAACTGGCTTTGTGCTACACACAACTAAATTTTCCTTGTGCGTGCACACCAATATCGTACCACATGCAACCATTATGTCTTGGAAATTATATAAACTCAATCGTTATTGTGTCGTCTGCGTTGATTGTCTCTTAGAACGCGCGACATTTCTAGCTTCGCGCTAGAAACCATACGATTACTGTTGAAGTTACTTAATAGATATCGACTATAATGAAAGAATGAACACATAATACAACTACGTGCACAATTGTTCCTATTCCATGCACGGGTTCTATCCCATTTTCACACACGAAATGATACCACTTTGTGTGTACAATGATTCAGGCCTTGCCTCAGAATCCCATGACCATTACCACGGAATTATCTAACATGAAACACTTAATAACTACCATGTTCTGCATCTGCGACACTTATGAAGAAATAATAATTCATGCACATCCCAACATAATTATGTACCAATTCCATAACAGAAACAACATAATCATTCACATGTTAAACAATATATGATCACATATAAATTGTCATGGCCCATGCCTTGCATATGCGAAAAACATGCAGTTCTACAACATATATATATTCCATGCACAAATATATATACAACTATAACACAAAATATATTTAACATGTATATGCACATTATTCAAAGGATAATAAACATAAGAAGACACCTATATTTTGTTGTAATCCACCAACTGCACATAGACCTCAGATGTTCTTCCCATCCATAGACTCTATAGCTCATAAAATCAACAACAGGTCACCCCCCGAGCTAGGGCTAAAAATCCACCTAGAAATAGGATTCCTAAGACAAGCTAAGGTCTGTACTCATAAAAAGGTACCAACCCCAACATAGAGACTACAATCCCTCATTCCCCACTTGCCTATCTCACCCTAGGAAGTGTGCCTCTTCTCTGCTCAATAGTCCTTTGGTTTCCCCACTTCCCTTCTAGGGCTTCAACAATAGTCTAGACAGGAAGTCTCAGAGCCTTGTAGCTGCAACTGAGCACCTTGAGAAAGCAATTCCTAGCAGTTCTCTCATCTAGAGAGAATGCTCACGGGCTTGACAACTCGCTTCTTTGACAAACACGGGCTTGACAACTCGCTTCTTCGACAAACACAGGCCTGACAACCTACTTCTTCAACAAACACACATGCCTTTCCCAACATAGGGTTATGTGATGGCAGCAAGTTACAACAAGATACAGATGCTTAGTAGAGGAAATTTGGTCTGCGTGATGATGGAATGAATGAATACCCCCCCAAAGGAATGAGTCCATCCTTGAAATACGCTAACGCCATACAATATATTTGCATGAATATAACTGGAATCTTTTCACCTTAAGAACTAACATCTCTCCACTTGGCAATTCATTCCCATTCTTTAGGAACTTAGAATAAATATATATCCCGTAAGTATAATTTTGAAAATATTATTAAAATATTCCCTTTAATATTCACACCCCTTTCCCATTCTAGTGGATTTTTAACCCCCTGTCTCTTTTCATATGATTGATTTATGCACCGTGATATGTTTTTGTTAATATCTTAGTGCATTTACATTTTACAAAAATAGGTGGACTAGCCTTTGTCGCAATCCAAGATCCCCAGCCTAATAACCACACATGTACTTTGGCCTCAATATACATATATACAAAGTCTCTCTGCCCCAAAAAATATCCCTGCTACAAACACAATATGATGAGCACTTTGAAGCGATCCTCACACATTTATCCAGTTTTGCACAAAGCTATGAAACATGTGTGCACTCTTCCCTTGGTTTGTGTGCACGAAAATCCTTGCACACTTACTCAGGTGTGTGAAAAGCTATGAAATGGGTGCACACTCTTCCCTTGGCATGTGCTCTAACTACACCCAAAACTTGTGTGCCCATGGCTCATTATGTTACAGGAGAATCCCCCTGCGGACAAGTGGATTCCCTCTTGGGCTCTAGACTCCTAATACCAAGATTGAAAGGATGCTAACGTTGGTCATTGACATCCTTTTAAACCTAGATAAACTAATGTATAGAGAAGAGGAAGAAAGGTGTACCTTTTTAACAATGTTCATCCTCACACAGTCCGAGTTGAGCTTTGATCCCCAAGCTCCTCGATAAGTCCTGCAAAACAAACAAAGACATAACAAGCTTCCTATTCTACTAAGACTAGCTTGAAACCAGATCTATCTAATAGAGACAAGTTCATGTAGAATAAACATAACCTTGAAAGAAACAGGCCAAGCACATATATATATTAATGAAAACAAAGCAAAGTGCTTACAACCATGATGTAGATGCAGGAGCTTCACCAAGCTCTCTTTGTCCAGACCCTTTGCTCAAATGTTCCACGATCATAATGACTATAACTTTCACTAATAAATCTCCCTTATGAGATCATAAGTTTGATGCCTTCCTATTTCTCCATATCCTTTTACCATGAGAAGGCCTCCTTATATAAGCTTAGAGAGACCCAACCACCTTAGATATTCTTGGGATAGGTTGAGGATATTTCTCCATCAGTTGTGGATCCTCCCTAAGATCCATCCTTAACCTCAAATTCAAATCCAACTGATTTCCAAGATGGAGGGGATATTTCCCTGATTTTCCTCAACAACCCAAAATTTGCTCAAACAGGCCAGCACTCCCCCAAAAGGGTGCACAGAGTGTTGCAACGCTCCCCCAAAGGAGGGTACAAAGTGATGGCACTCCCTGATAGTAGGCAGGGGAGTCCTACCCAAAATTCCTTCAAAAAAACCCAACGCTCCCCCGGAATGGTGTCCTAAGTGTTGCAACACTCTGTGCACCCTTCTGGGGGAGCGTTAGTCTCTTTTTTGAGAGTTTTTGCCTTCTTTTGCTCAGTCTTTTGCAGCCTTTTTTTCATAGATATTTACCCAGAGTCTCTGGTTGGTTTGTGAAGTTGTTTGGATTGGTTTTTGATGTTTTTTTTATGCTTATCAGGCCCTATTGTCTTGCTTGGAGCTTGAAACCTTTTTCAAAAATGTGAAATTGCCTTTTCTAGCCACTTCTTTGATAGGACAGTTTTGAGTGATTTCTATTTCTCCCTATCATTTCTTGGATTCTTATATAAATTTTATTGTATTCCTTGAATTCTTGTAGAATCCTTGATGGTGTTCTTTCTTGTTAGAACAATTCTCTACTTGTTTTCTTTCATACCTCACTGCCTTCAGTGCATGCTTTGTTTATAGCCCTTTTGCTTCATGTCTTTTGCATCTGCATAGGAATATTTCTCCTGATTGAAAGTAGTGGAGCATTGAAGGTTTTGTATTTAATTTCTGTAAACATAAAAATCAAACAAAGAAGAAAAATGCATTCTTGCTTTTGGGTAGTGAAACTAGCTTTCATTTGAAGTAGCGGAATTGCATGGTTTTTGGCTTTTTTGGGACATTGTGCATCTGTAATGATGAATGTTTTATCCTTCTCGTAGCATATCTTTTATCGAAATGAAAATATTGCATCTTCATATCTTTGCATAACTTTCAAGTCGGTCAAAACACCATATTTTCCATGCCACTTTCCTTTTGAGTAACAACCTTAAAAATAAATCGCTAGACTAAAAATTGATTAGACATTTTTATATTTGCTGGTAGAAAACCTACATCAGATTAGTTGTAGGGATTTGGAATAGGTGTGAAAGATAACTTTCCAAAGCTACAAACAAACATAGAATCTTTTTTTAGGGAGCAATGAAATCCAATTGGTACATTTTGTCCTGGGAAGCCCTTCTCACACAAGGGTCAAACCTGAGGTCGCATTAAGACTGGCAGAGTTACTCACCCTTCTTTGTTGGTCTTGGTGTAGATAATATGCATATTGTGGGGGTCGCTTGAAGGTATACCCACAATGATGAGTGGAATCCTTTCAAGTTGATTTCAAACCAGATACCCTGCCCTTGCGTGTGGATCAGACTGTTGATTGTTTCCCCAGGCATCACTGTTGTAGTTGGTAACCTTAGTGGCCTATCTCTTTAGGGTATTTACACAAGGTGACTGTGGAGGGGCAAGTCTTCATGGTACCTAGAATCAACGTTGGAAAAAATCACTTGAGCTCCTTGGAGGGTATACCCACGTTTATGTGTGGGAGCTTGCACCAGGGTGTAAGTCTGTTAAGTAGGTCGTCAATGTAACTTTTCCACCTTCTCTATCTCAGCCCCTTCTTATTTTGTTCTCACGACATTGGATTTCATAGACAACTAGTGTGCTCATTGTGAGAAGGTTTTTTTTTGCTTGTTTGCTTACTAGATTTTTAGCATGTGTTGTTTGTTCTCCCTAGTAGAATCTAGGTTGGATCTTTATTTTTTATGGCATCAGTTCCCAGAATGACCAATGAAGGAACACCTTTGCAAAAAGAAACCTTTGTTTTTCCTTCTTACAGAAATGTTGGTCCTCCTTACATCGTTACTTTGAGCCTTCTAGGTTTCACAATTGGGTTACCGGTATGGTTATTTTCCACTCCGGTGATCTCGAATGCAGTTGCTTCAGATGTAAGCACACCACCCACACATCAACCTCATGTTGACCTTTCTCCTTCTTCACCAATCAAGTGTCCTTCCATTTCTCCTTCTTCACCTAGTAAAAGATCTAAAGCGAGTAGCCAGGTTGATAAGAAGAAGACGAAATGAAAAGAGAAGAAGAAGAACCCGAAAGGGACCAAGCCTCCAACTACATCAGATGTTGGATCCAAGCAACCAACTACTGTTAATAGTACTGGGAGTGTTGATGAGGTCGACAGGATTAAACCGAAGAATATGAAACCCAAATTCCCTTGCAGTCTTTATAAGTGTGGCCACTTTCTGAGGGATTTCCCTGATCTTCCCAAGTTCTTAGAAATGTTTTCCTCCACGTCATCGGCACATACTGGTGACACCCCGTCAACTAGTGATGTTAAGGTTGGTAAGAAGAAGACAACTATCAAATTTCCTTGTATGTTATGCGAAGGTGATCATTATTCTCACTATTTTCCTCGTATGGACAAGGCTTCTTCTCTTTTGGAAAAACTTCAACTCCCAATTGGTTATCGTAAGATTTCCCCCAACCCATCGTTAGTTGATGGAATGGTCAATTTTGTTGCATCCCTAGTCAGTTCGGTTGATTAGGTGGTCAATCTAGTTTCATCCTCGGTTGAACCACTAACCAAAGTAGTTGATCTAGTTCTCTCATCGATCAGCCCCACTTTTCATCTAAAAAGTGAAACCCAAGTGATTGATCCAGTCTCATCATTGGTCAATCCCACCCTTCATCTGAAGAGTGCCAACGTGGTCAATCCCACTCCTCCTCTGACGAGTGCCAATGTGGTTTCTCTGGTCCCTTCACCAGTCAGTCCAGTTGATCATGTCATCAATCTGGTAACTTCCTTAGTTGAACCAGTTGACAAAGTGGTTAATATAATCCCATCTTCGGTCGATCTCACTCTCTTGTTAGAGAGTGCAACCCAAGTGATCGATCTATTTCCACCTGTCAACCCCATTCTCCCCTTGGAGAAAGAAACCCAAGTGGTCGATTTGATGTCATTATCAAACGATCTTACTCTCCCTCTAGAGAGTAAACCTGATACTGCACACGTTTTTCTCATTGATACAGAATCTATCGTGCTGGGGGGCATTCCTACTTCTCCCGTGAAACCCCCTCCAAGTAATGAGGCCATCCTTTTTTATTGGGGTGTCATAACTAGACCTTGTCTTCCCTCTCACATTCCTTTCAAGATTACAGTACAGGTTTGTGGTTGGGCCATTCCTCAAACATTGATAGACGAAGGTTATTCCGTTAGTATTTTGTCCTCTATTGCTTGGCAAGCTTTGGGTTATCCTCAGCTTGTGTAGGTTACCCAGACTTTGTTCGGATTTAACAGAAGAGCCAGTCACCATTTAGGGATCCTCCCTCAGTTTCCCATAACTTTGGGAGGGAAAACTGTCTTTATTGATGTTATGGTAGTCCAGGACCCCTTGGATTTCGATTTACTCCTTGGGAGATATTATGTCTATTCCATGAAAGCTATTGTGTCCACTCTCTTTCGTGTGATATCTTTCCCTCCCGATGAAAGAATGGTGACTATTGATCAACTTTCTTTCGTTGGTCTTGGATTGTTTACCAACCCAATGACCTCCCTAAATGGTTCTTATATGCAGTCGGTATCACCCCTGCCACGGGTCAATTATGTGGCATTTTCTCCCATGAATTCAACTTTCGATGACTTAGATCTAGTAGTTGACATGGTTATCTCTTCGGTAGGGGTATTAGAGCATGATATCCTTACCCCTAACATAACCCTCGACATGTGTCCCTTCTAGAGAATTCTTCTTCCATCCAGTGAAGATCTCTTGGAAGCCATGACAGAGTTTTGTCCCTTGACATTGTGTCCTTCTAGAGCGTTATCCTCTTGGAAGCCATGATCAAGAAGAGTCAGTGAGCATAGTATTCCTCTCTGTGGAAAGCTCATTAAAAAATTGAACAGAGGCTACGAGAATAATTTCTCTTCTCTATGGAAAGCTCGTTAAAAAATGAAACCGAGGCCTTGAGCATAGTTTTCCTCTCTGTAGCAAGCTCGGTAAAAAATGAAAGAGATATCTAGGGACTGAACTCAGAGCTTTGAGCATAGTTCTTTTCTTGTGTCAAGCTCATTAAAAAATGAAACAATTACGTCCCATTTCAGGTCGAGTCTTTTGCTAGATCTCGTAGATGTCGAGTCAAGTCTTTCGTTAGGTCTCGTCTTTGAACCTTCGTTTCATCCACATGTATGTTTTTTCTCCATAGAGTACAGAAATTGGTGACAACCTCAAAATAGGTGAATGAATTGAAGCTTGGGGGCATGTCTCCATCCTTTGATGATCATTCTGGAGTTAATCCACTAGCATTTCAAGCTGGGGGCATACCAAGCTTAGTATTTGTTCCTTCTTGTGCTCATAAATACATGAGAATGTAACCGAATATACTTTTATCAATTTTTCAGACTCGTAAAGGTTATACGAAAAAGGAACCCCAGGGAGTCTCTTTTAATCTCTTTTCAGACTCTCTAAACGTGAAAAGATTGTTGAGTGATCTTGCTTCCTTTCACACTCATTAAAAGGTTTGAAAGGGCATCTTTTGAGTGATAATTTATCTTTTTTTCGGCCTCGCGAGACTAAAATTACAAAAAAGGACAACAATGGAGTCATCTTTAAGTTATTTTCAGAATCTCTAAACATGAAAAATCATCGAGTTTACCTTCTCTAGACTCTTTAAAAAAATCATACATTGAAGGGCCCATATGGGACCGAACCCTTACTTCTTCCAGTTAGTTAAACAAAGGAAGAGGGACTTACTGAAGGTGAGTTATATCAAGCGAGTGTTATCCTCCTTAAGCTCGTTAAATTAAAAATAGGTATTCGTCTATCTGGATGGAGAAAAATTTGCAGGAAGCAAGCCAAGAAGTTTGAAAACATTTCAAGTCACTCTTATGGTCTCCATTGAACATGGCACTTGTCTTTGCACGCATTTTAATCCGCTGAACCTCTACAC
This sequence comes from Picea glauca, assembly GCA_000966675.3. NCBI lineage: Eukaryota > Viridiplantae > Streptophyta > Pinopsida > Pinales > Pinaceae > Picea > Picea glauca. The sequence goes on along the minus strand of JZKD02S0488055.1, from coordinate 160,066 downwards.
TGAACCAATCATCTGGGTTTTCTTACTCCTTTGGGTCACTCGACGAAAGTCGTCATATCCATTGCATCATCATGTTTTGGTCCATGTCATGTTTTTGTTGTCATGCCTCAGTGTTCAAGGGAAGTATCTGCCTCAAGAGTCAACCATCACAAATTTATGTTTCAACACCCGTGTCAGTCCATGTTCATTTGATCCACCAATTTACATCTCTGTGTCAGTTTCGTGTCATTGATGGGGGATACATCAAGGCCCTCCTTCGATGAGCTTGTTCCTGTCGACTTCAACACATTATCTAGGAACTAGACTTAGAAACCAGTTAGTACCTTGGGACCTGCATGCCTCAATGGTAGGCCTCCTCACTGCTGACAGTGGGTTTGCGTCTTTGACTTCTGATCAGATGATTCCATGAATGTTCACATTCATATCATCCATTCTCATTTGTTAGAATGTACTAGAGTACCTTGCAAATCATTGACATCAATGGTGATTTCCCTCATGCTTGTTAACGGTTTACCTCATTGACCGGTAATGAAGTGGTTTTTTGCCATGTTCGACATCAGGACATCTATTCACATGGTTAGATTTGTACTACATCGGGATCAGTAAGAAGACCCTGAGTTGAGTCCTCACTCTTATATGTACTTTT
>JZKD02S0488055.1:141431-152820 GCA_000966675.3 Picea glauca | reverse complement strand
TTGTTATCTAAATCACATGCATATGATATAATTTATTACTGTTATACATATCTTGTTCCTTCCTAAGAGATAAAGGACATAACAGTTGTTGATTCATTTTATGAATGATAGCTTTCTCTTCTTCGTAGGCTGAATTGTTATATAATTTTTCTGCATAGTAGGTTTCCCTTTTGCAGAGATTTATCATCATAAAACTATTATGATTTCTTTTATGTCTTGTTTGTCCTGTAACATACTTCAAGAAGAAGTATAGTTGATCGTTTTCAAGAGGCTTAAGGACTAAATGGTGTGAATTTCTTCCTCCAACCATCTTAAGAAGTCATCTTGCACAGGACAGACTTGGAGCGTTTCCAGGTCAATTAGTTAGATGTTTATTGCTTTGATTAATTAGTATAATATAAATGATAGCTTAGTTAGATTTAGATTATATTGTTTTATTTCAGTAATATATATTAGATTTTCTAATTTTAGTTAGCTTTCTTTCCTTTTTATAAATACAAAAAATCAAAAAGAGACCCTTGGCTGTCTCAGGGCAGCGATCACATGAGTTTTGTAGGTTTTAATCAAATATGTAGTTTGTTCATATTGTACATTTGTGAATAAGGAATATCATAGTTGATAATTAGGTAGTTTATTTGAGTTATTATAATCATAATTAGTATTTTGTATATATAATAGTTAGTAGTTCATAGTTAGAATAGTGTAGTTAGTTTAGTTTGCTTTATTAGTTTCTAGTTTCCTTTATTAGTTTAAGTTCTTTGTCTTTGTTTTATTAGTTTCTAGTTTCCCTTTAGATTTCTTAACTCAGATCACTTCTCTTTGGTTTCCATACGAGACCTTAGGGCGTCCAACGGAGCCATTAAACTCGTCAGGGTGGTCCATTCCAAATGGATTGGGTTATTAGACAACCCCGGACCGGTTCCACTCTCCCAGTTGACGGACGGTCAATTTCACTCGTCAACACTGTATCATTCCATGTTCATTTCATCCACCAATTTACATATCTGTGTCAATTTCATGTTTTTGATTGGGGATACATCAAGTCCCTCCTTCAACGAGTCTATTCCTGTCAACTTCATCATATTATCCAAGAACTAGACTTAAAAACCAGTTAGTACCTTGGGACCTGCATGCCTCAATGGCAGGCCTCCTCGCTTTTGAAAATGGGTTTACATCATTGACCTATGATTGGATGATTCCATGGATGTTCAACTTCATCTCATCCATTCACATTCGTTGGAATGTACTAGAGTACCTTGGGAATCATTGACATCAATGGTGATTTCCCTCGCGCTTGTTAACGGTTTACCTCATTGACTGGTAATCAAGTGGTTTTCTTCCATGTTCGACATCAGGACATCTATTCACATGGTTATATTTGTACTACATCAGGATCGATAAGAAGACCCTGGGTTGATTCATCACTCTTATATGTACTTTTCCCAGGTTGTGATGGAGTTTCTTTTGAACATTGACACATATATTGTCACATAGATCCACTTTGTATTAGTCGTGGATATGTCTTGTCATTTCATAGATCCACTGTGTATTCTTCGTGGCTACGATTAGTTCAGTTCATAGGAGTATATATCCACAATGTATCTTCAGTGGCTATACCTTTTTGTCAATATAAGTATGGATCCGTGGTGCATTTTATGGTGGCCATACCTTGAAAGTCTTTATCACTCAAGAATAGGTATGTCTGCCTTGGGTTTGAAACATGTCATAATATTTATTTGATGGTTGTGTGTAGATTCTTCCAGGTTCTCTGAGTCCATACCCTTTCTCAAGAAAGTCTACAAAGTACTTCAGTCATTAGTTCCCATATTCTAGCTTCGCACTTTGGGGGGAAATCTGTTACACATAAAAATTACTCATTACAATGATGGCCTAGTGTTGTCATTACCAATGTCGCAAGTGTCGCATTTTGGCCACAAGTGTCGCAAAATCATATTGTCATCTTTCCTATGTCGTGTCTCAAATGACATTATCAAGAACACTCAAAAGACACTTCAAAACACTCGTTTTGAAGAGGAGAAATCATTTGACAGAGAGTTCAAGTCTTTTTCAATGGAAACAACCACTCAAAAATCAATTTTGGAAGGAAGCACTCCAGTATACACTGTCAGAGAGTGCCAGCACTCTGTACCCTCTTTTGGGGGAGAATTCCAACTCTCTGTGCCCCATTTTAAGGGATATTTATCATTGAAGCATCATCATTTTGTGTGGATTACTTGAGCAAAGGGTTGGACAAGGAGATCTTGGTGAAGTTGTTGCATCTACATCATGGTTGTAAGAACTTAGATTTGTTTTCATTAATATATATATGTGCTTGGTCTGTTTATTTAAAGGTTGTGTTTATTCTACATGAACTTGTCTCTATTAGATAGATCTAGTTTCAATATAATCTTAGTAGAATAGGAAGCTTGTTCTATCTTTGTTTGTTTTGCAGGACTTATCAAGGAGCTTGGGGATCAAAGCTCAACTCGGCCAAGCTTGTTAAAAAATGAAACAGAGGCTACGAGCATAGTTTCTCTTCTCTGTGGAAAGCTCGTTAAAAAATGAAACAGAGGCCTTGAGCATAGTTTTCCTCTATGTAGCAAGCTCGGTAGAAAATGAAACAGATATATGGGGACTTAAACCAAATATTTGAGCATTTTTCTTTTCTTGTCTCAAGCTCGTTAAAAAATGAAACAATTACCTCTCTTGTCAGGTCGAGTCTTTCGCTAGATCTCATAGATATCGAGTCGAGTCTTTCATTAGGTCTCGTATTTAAACCTTCATTTCATCCACCTGTATCCTTTTTCTCCATCTAGTACAGAAATTGGTGACAACCTCAAAGTCGGTGAATGAATTGAAGCTTGGGGGGGATGTCTCCATCCTCTGATGATCATTCTAGAGTTAAGCGACTAGCTTTTCAAGCTTGGGACATACCAAGCTTAGTCTTTGTTCCTTCTCGTGCTTGTAAATACATGCGAATGTAACCGAGTATACTTTTATCACTTTTTCAGACTCGTAAAGGTTATACAAAAAAGGAACCCTTGGGAGTCTCCTTTAATCTCTTTCCAGACTCTCTAAACGTGAAAAGATTATCGAGTGATGTTGCTTCCTTTAACACTCGTTAAAATATTTGAAAGGGCGTCTTTCGAGTGATAATTCATCTCTTTTTTGGCCTTGCAAGACTAAAATTACAAAAAATGACAACAATGGAGTCATCTTTAAGTTCTTTTCAGACTCTCTAAACATGAAAAATCATTGATTTTACCTTCTCTGGACTCATTAAAAAAATCATACATTGAAAGGCCCATTTGGGACTGAACCCTTACTTCTTCCAATTCGTTAAACAAAGGAATAGGGACTTACCGAAGGTGAGTTATATGGAGCATGTTTTATCCTCCTCGAGCTTGTTAAATTAAAAAGAGGTACTCGTCTATCTATATGGGGAAAAATTTGAAGGAAGCAAGCCAAGCAGTTTGAAAACATTTCAAGTCACTCTTACGGTCGCCCTTGAACACGGTACTTTGTCTTTGCATGCATTTTATTCTGCTGAACCTCTGCACTGAACCAATCATCTGAGTTTTTTTACTCCTTTGGGTCACCCAACGAAAGTCACCGTATCCATTTCATCATCATGTTTTGGTCCATGTCATGTTTTTGTTGTCGTGCCTCAGTGTTCAAGGGAAGTATCTGCCTTAAGAGTCAACCATCATAAATTTTTGTTTCAACACCCATGTCAATCCATGTTCATTTGATCCACCAATTTACATCTATTTTTCAGTTTCATGTTGTTTATTGGGAATATATCAAGGCCCTCCTTCAACGAGTTTGTTCCTGTCAACTTCATCATATTATCCGGGAACTAGAATTAGAAACTAGTTAGTACCTTGGGACCTGTATGCCTCAATGGTAGGCCTCCTCGCTTCTGACAATGGGTTTACATCATTGACCTTTGATAAGATGATTCCACAGATGTTCAAATTCATCTCATCCATTCACATTCGTTGGAATGTACTAGAGTACCTTGGGAATCATTGACATCAATGGTGATTTCCCTTGCACTTGTTAACTATTTACCTCATTCACCGGTAATCAAGTGGTTTTCTACCATGTTTGAGATCAAGACATCTATTTATATGGTTATATTCGTACTACATCAGGATCGGTAAGAGGACCCTGGGTTGATTCATCACTCTTATATGTACTTTTCCATGGTTGTGATGGAGCTTCTTTTGAACATTGACACATATACTATCACATAGATCCATTTTCAATTGGTCATGGCTATGTCTTGTCGTTTCATAGATCCACTGTGTATTCTTCATGGCTACGATTAGTTCAGGTCATAGGATTATATATCCACATTGTATATTCAGTGGCTATACCTTTTTGTCAATATAATTATGGATCCACAGTGTATTTTATGGCGGCCATACCTTGAAATTCTCTATCACTCACGCATAGGTATGTCTTCCTTGGGTTTGAAATATGTCGTAATATTTATTTAATGGTTGTGTGTAGCTTCTTCCAGGTTCTTTGAGTCCATACACTTGCTCGAAAAAGTATACAAAGTACTTCAGTCATCAGTTCCCATCTTCTAACTTCGCACTTTGGGGGGCAATATGTTACACATCAAAATTACTCATTACAATGATGGCCTAGTGTCGTCATTACTAATGTCACAAGTGTCACATTTTGGCTGCACGTGTCACAAAATCATACTGTCATCTTGCCTATGTCGTGTCTCAGACAACATTATCAAGAACACTCAAAAGACATCTCAAAAGATCGGTTTTGAAGAGGAGAAATCATTTGACAAAGAGTACAAGTATTTTTCCATGGAAACAACCACTCAAAAATCAATTTTGGAAGGCAGCACTCCCCTATACACTGTCAGGGAGTGTCACCGCTCTATACCCTCTTTTGGGGGAGAATTGCAACACTCTGTGCCCCATTTTAAGGGAGATTTATCATTGAAGCATCATCATTTTGTGTGGATTACTTGAGCAAAGGGTTGGACAAGGAGAGCTTTGCGAATCTGTTGCATCTACATCATGGTTGTAAGCACTTTGCTTTATTTTCATTAATATATATATGTGCTTGGCCTATTTATTTCAATGTTGTGTTTATTCTACATGAACTTGTGTCTATTAGATAGATCCGGTTTCAAGCTAATCTTAGTAGAATAGGAAGATTGTTCTATCTTTGTTTGTTTTGTAGGAATTATCAAGGAGCTTGGGGATCAAAGATCAACTCAGGAAATCTCGTTAAAAAATGAAACAAAGGCTATGAGCATAGTTTCTCCTCTCTGTGGAAAGCTTGCTAAAAAATGAAACAGAGGCCTTGAGCATAGTTTTCCTCTCTGAAGCAAGCTCGGTAAAAAATGAAACAGATATCTGGGGACTTAACCTAAATCTTTGAGCATCGTTCTTTTCCTGTGTCAAGCTCGTTAAAAAATGAAACAATTACCTCTCTTGTCAGGTCGAGTCTTTTGCTAGATATCATAGATGTCGAGTCGAGTCTTTTGTAAGGTCTCGTATTTGAACCTTCATTTCATCCACCTATATCTTTTTTCTCCATATAGTACAGAAATTGGTGACAACCTCAAAGTCGGTAAATGAATTGAAGCTTGGGGGGCATGTCTCCATCCTCTGATGATCATTATGGAGTTAAGCCACTAGCTTTTCAAGCTGGGGGCATACCAAGCTTAGTCTTTTTTCCTTCTTGTGCTTGTAAATACATGAGAATGTAACCGAGTACACTTTTATCACTTTTTCAGACTCGTAAAGGTTATATGAAAAAGGAACCCCTGGGAGTCTCCTTTAATCTCTTTTCAGACTCTCTAAACATGAAAAGATTTTTGAGTGATCTTGCTTCCTTTCACACTCATTAAAATATTTGAAAGGGCGTCTTTCAAGTGATAATTTATCTCTTTTTCGGCCTCATGAGACTAAAATTACAAAAAAGGACAACAATGGAGTCATCTTTAAGTTCTTTTCAGACTCTCTAAACATGAAAAATCATCGAGTTTACCTTCTCTAGACTCGTTAAAAAAATCATACATTGAAGGGCCCATTTGGGACCGAACCCTTACTTCTTCCAATTCGTTAAACAAAGGAAGAGGGAATTACCGAAGGTGAGTTATATCGAGCATGTGTTATCCTCCTCGAGCTCATTAAATTAAAAAGAGGTACTCATCTATCTGGATGGGGAAAAGTTTGAAGGAAGCAAGCTAAGTAGTTTGAAAACATTTCAAGTCACTCTTATGGTTTCCTTGAACCCGACACTTTGTATTTGAACACATTTTAATCCGTTGAACCTCTGCACTAAACCAATCATCTGAATTTTCTTACTCCTTTAGGTCACCCGATGAAAGTCATTATATCCATTGCATCATTGTGTTTTGGTCCATGTCATGTTTCTTCTGTCATGCCTCAGTGTTCAAGGGAAGTATCTGCCTCAAGAGTCAACCATCAAAAATTTTTGTTTCAACACCCATGTCAGTCCATGTTCATTTGATCCACCAATTAACATCTCTGTGTCAATTTTGTCTCATTGATTGTGGATACATCAAGGCCCTCCTTCGACGAGTTTGTTCATGTCGACCTCAGCACATTATCTGGGAACTAGACTTAGAAACCAGTTAGTACCTTGGGACCTGCATGCCTCAATGGTAGGCCTCCTCATTTTTGACAATGGGTTTACATCATTGAACTCCGATCGGATGATTCCATAGATGTTCGACTTCATCTCATCCATTCACATTCATTGGAATGTACTAGAGTACCTTGGGAATCATTGACATCAATGGTGATTTCCCTCGCGCTTGTTAACTGTTTACCTCATTGACCAGTAATCAAGTGGTTTTCTACCGTGTTCGACATCAAGACATATATTCACATGGCTAGATTCGTACTACATTAGGATCGGTAAGAAGACCCTGGGTTGAGTCATCACTCTTATATGTACTTTTCCCAGGTTGCGATGGAGTTTCTTTTTAGCATTAACACATATAATGTCACATAGATCCACTTTGTATTGGTCGTGGCTATGTCTTGTCGTTTCGTAGATCCACTGTTTATTCTTTGTGGCTATGATCAGTTCAGGTCATAGGAGTATAGATCCACATTGTATATTCAGTGGCTATACCTTTTTTTCAATATAATTATGGATCTGTAGTGTATTTTATGGTGGCCATACCTTGAAAGTCTTTATCACTCAAGCATAGGTATGTCTGCCTTAGGTTTGAAACATGTCATAATATTTGTTTGATGGTTGTGTGAAGCTTCTTCCAAGTTCTTTGAGTCCATACCCTTGCTCGAAAAAGTCTACAAAGTACTTCATTCTTTAATTCCCGTCTTTTAACTTCTCACTTTGGGGGGCAATCTGTTACACATCAAAATTACTCATTACAATGATGGCCTAGTGTCGTCATTACCAATGTCGCAAGTGTTGCAAAATCATACTGTCATCTTTCCTATGTCGTGTCTCAGACAAAATTATCAAGAACACTCAAAATACTAGTTTTGAAGAGGAGAAATCATTTGACAAAGAGTACAAGTCTTTTGCCATGGAAACAACCACTCAAAAATCAATTTTGGAATGCATCACTCCCCTATACATTGTCAGGGAGTGCCAGTTCTCTGTACCCTCTTTTGAGGGAGCGTTGCAATGCTATGTACCCCATTTTAAGGGATATTTATCATTGAAGCATCATCATTTTGTGTGGATTACTTGAGAAAAGGGTTGGACAAGGAGAGCTTGGCGACGTTGCTGCATCTACATCATGGTTGTAATCACTTTTATTTGTTTTCATTAATATATATATGTGTCTGGCCTGTTTGTTTCAAGGTTGTGTTTATTCTACATGAACTTGTCTCTATTAGATAGATCTAGTTTCAAGATAATCTTAGTATAATAGGAAGCTTGTTTTGTCTTTGTCTATTTTACAGGACTTATCAAGGAGCTTAGGGATCAAAGCTCAACTCTGGAAATATCATTAAAAAATGAAACAGAGGCTATGAGCATAGTTTCTCTTCTCTGTGGCAAGCTCATTAAAAAATGAAACAGATGACTTGAGCATAGTTTTCCTCTCTGTAGAAATCTCGTTAAAAAATGAAACAGATATCTGGGGACTGAACCTAGATCTTTGAGCATCGTTCTTTTCTTGTGTCAAGCTCATTAAAAAATGAAAAAATTACCTCTCCTGTCAGGTCGAGTCTTTTGCTAGATCTCGTAGATGTTGAGTCGGGTCTTTCATTAGGTCTCGTATTTGAACCTTCATTTCATCCACATGTATCCTTTTTCTCCATCCCCTGATGATCATTATGGAGTTAAACCACTAGATTTTCAAGCTGGGGGCATACCGAGCTTAGTATTTGTTCCTTCTCGTGCTCGTAAATACATGAGAATGTAACTGAGTATACTTTTATCACTATTTCTGACTCATAAAGGTTATATGAAAAAGGAACCCCTGGGAGTCTCCTTTAATCTCTTTTCAAACTCTCTAAACGTGAAAAGATTGTCGAGTGATCTTGCTTCCTTTCACACTCGTTAAAAGGTTTGAAAGGGCGTCTTTCGGGTGATAATTTATCTCTTTTTCGGCCTCGCGAGACTAAAATTACGAAAAAGGACAAAAATGGAGTCATCTTTAAGTTCTTTTCAGGCTCTCTAAACATGAAAAATCATCGAGTTTACCTTCTCTGGACTCGTTAAAAAAATCATACATTGAAGGGCCCATATGGGACCGAACCCTTGCCTCTTCCGGTTCATTACACAAAGGAAGAGGGACTTACTGAAGGTGAGTTATATGGATCATGTGTTATCCTCCTCAATCTCATTAAATTAAAAAGAGGTACTCGTCTATTTGGATGGGGGGGGAATTTGAAGGAAGCAAGACAAGCAGTTTGAAAACATTTCAAGTCACTCTGACGGTCACCCTTGAACACGACACTTTGTCTTTGCATGCATTTTAATCCACTTAACCTCTGCAATGAACCAATCATTTGAGTTTTCTTACTTCTTTGGGTGACCCGACTAAAGTCATCGTATCCATTGCATCATCCTGTTTTGGTCCATCTCATGTTTCTGTTGTCATGCCTCAGTGTTCAAGGGAAGTATCTGCCTCAAGAGTCAACCATCACAAATTTGTGTTTCAACACATGTTTTATTACATTTTCATTTGATCCATTAATTTACATCTCTGTGTCAGTTTCATGTCGATGATGGGGGATACATCAAGTCCCTCCTTTGATAACCAATCAAGCATTCAATTTTTAGTTTAGCGCTTTATTTTTAAGGTTGTTGTTACTCAAAAGGAAAGTGGCATGGACAATATGGTGTTTTTACCGACTCGAAATTTATGCAAAGAGATGAAGATACAATCTTTTCATTTCGATGAAAGCTATGGTATGAGAAGGGGAAAACATTCATCATTACAGATGCATAATGTCTCAAAAAATCCGAAAACCATGCAATTCTGCTACTTCAAATGCAAGCTAGTTTCACTACCCAAAATCAAGAATGCATTTATCTTTTTATTATTATTATGATGTATACACAAATTAAATACAAAACCTTCAATGCTCCACTACTTTCAATCAGGAGAAAGAGTCTTATGCAGATGCAAAAGACACGAAGCAAAAGGGCTACAAACAAAGCATGCACTAAAGGCAATGAGGTATGAAAGAAAACAAGTAGAGACTTTTTATAACAATAAATAACACCATCAATGATTCTACAACCAATCAATCATTCAAGGAATACAATAAAATGCAAAGAAGAATCCAAGAAATGATAGGGAGAAAGAGAAATCACTCAAAACTGTCCTGTCAAAAAAGCAGCTAGACAAGGGAATTTCACATTTCTGAAAAAGGTTTCAATCTCCAAGAAATAAAATAGGGTGTGATAATCATAAAAAAAAATCAAAATCCAATCCAAACAACTTCACAAACCAACCAAAGACTATGGGTAAATATCTCTGCAAAAAAGGTTGCAAAAGATTGAGCAAAAGAAGGAAAAAACTCTCAAAAAAGAGACTAGCATTCCCTTGGAAGGGTGAACAGAGTGTTTCAATGCTCTCTAAGACATTGTAGGGGAGCGTTGGCACTCTTTTATGGCCTACAGGGGGGCATTGGTCCTCCCAGAAACTCAGAAAACAGTAAAACAAATGAAGAAAAACTCACCCAGAATGCATAAAAATTGGTGCAATTGCTAGTGAAGGTAGGAGAAGGCTAATGGATGATGAAGAAACATTAAAATTGGTCTGAAAGGTGGGAAAATGGTAGGGAAAAACCAAGGAAATACAAATCTATGTTGAACCCTAGTGGAGTCACCAATTTTTATTACAAGAGAATCCCCCTATGGACAAGTGGATTCCCTCTTGGGCTCTAGACTCCTAAGACCAAGACAGAAAGGGTGTTAACGTTGGTCACTGACATCCTTTTAAACCTATCTAAACTAATGTATAGAGAAGAGGAAGAAAGGTGTACCTTTTTAACAATGTTTGTCCTCGCACAGTCTGAACTAAGCTTTGATCCCAAAGCTCCTTGATAAGTCCTACAAAACAAACAAATACAGAACAAGCTTCCTATTCTACTAATATTAGCTTGAAACTATATCTTTCTAATAGAGACAAGTTCATGTAGAATAAACACAGCCTTGAAAGAAATAGGCCAAGCACATATATGTATTAATGAAAACAAAGAAAAGTGCTTACAACCATGATGTAGATGCAGTAACTTCACCAAGATGTCTTTGTCCAGACCCTTTGCTCAAGTAATCCACACAAAATGATGATTCTTCAATGATAAATATCCCTTAAAATGGGGCACAAAGAATTGTAATTCTCCCCCAAAAGAGGGTACAGAGTTCTGGCACTCCCTGATAGTGTATAGGTGAGCATTGCCTTCCAAAATTGATTTTTGACTGGTTGTTTCCATGGCAAAAGACTTGTACTCTCTGTCAAATGATTTCTCCTCTTCAAAACCAGTCTTTTGAGTGTTCTTGATAATGTCGTTTGAGACACGACATAGGCAAGATGACAGTATGATTTTTCGACACCTGCGGCCAAAATGTGATAGTTGCGACATTGGTAATGACGACACTAGGCCATCATTGTAATGAGTAATTTTGATGTGTAACACACTAGCCTATATGTACATTTACATTTACATTTACAATTGGGGTTCGGCCTATGTGTATTACACTCTCCCTCTCTAGGCCCCTCTCTCTCCATATCTCTCTCTCTCTACCCCTCTCTGCCTAAATCCATCCATCCCTCTCTCTCTTCTCTCACCCTCTCTTCCCCTATCTCTCGACCTTCATACCTAACCCTATCTCCCTCTCTCCCTCATTCCTAGCCCATATATCCCTCTCTCTCTTAATCCCTCCC
>JZKD02S0488055.1:122568-140470 GCA_000966675.3 Picea glauca | reverse complement strand
GAGTGAGTGAGAGATAGGGAGAGAGAGGTTAGAGAGAGAGAGAGGAATATAGAGGGAGGGAGAGACAGAGAAAGGGATAGTGGGGGGTAGAGAGAGAGAGAGAGTTATTTTTTGTTAATAGGAACGCACATGCATTCCTATTCCTAATAACACGCATGCATTTTAGGAACATGCACACGCTTTAGGAACGTGCTCGTGCTTTAGGAACATGTTTGCATTCCTAAAGTGTGTGCACACTATTTTCATTTCAATTTTTGTTTTCTGGTGGGAGTGACAACTCTAGATTACGTGTTTGTTGAGTTGGTTTCCTCAGATTTAGGTTCAGGATGACAAACCTATTTGTTTGGTTAACAAATACATAAAAAAACTACATTTTTATGAATACCTCTCTATATCTCTATTTTTGACATTATTTTTCTATAGGCTACACAAATATGTTGTTGATGAAACTACAGACATAGATAGATTTGACTACACAAATTCCAAATATATAGTTTTTTTTTTTAAATTAATATTGTTTACAATTTTTAACCTATTTTTGTCTTGACATATATCAAAATCCTAAAATACATACCTCTTTTATTTATTCTATAACTTTTTGTCAACTTAACCATTTTTCAAATGAGTTATATGACGCATAAGAAGAGACTGATATCTACAATATGATTTTTTTATAATGTTAAGACCCTCATAGCCTGCACTAACGGAAGGCATTGTAATTTCAAGGATATATTGTCTTTCATAATTTAAAAAATATATAAAATTAATACTATAAATCTTGAAAAATTACACTGCACTAAAACAATGGGTTTTCCACAATTATACAAATTTTGAAAAGTAAATTCCATTGTTAAGGTACTCAACACCTGCACTAATGGAGACATATACCTTATATTTTTCTAGAAAAACAACATACCATTGTTAGAAAAAACTCAAATTTCACATAGTTATACACAATTTCTACAAATTAAAATTGTATATTCATAAAGCTAATTCAATTTCCTACATTTCATCTTTTTACACCATATTCAAATTCATTGTAAAAGTACCTTGAATAATCCCTCCAAGTTAACATATTGTTGTTTTTCCATGTTTTCATTGCCACTAACACGTCATGAGAGACCATAATTAGCTTGCACTCACCCAGGTGGAATAGGGAGAGGTTGGAGTGTGCCTGTATTTTTTTATAGTTTTTCCCTTATTTTGTTGACAAGTATCACATTTGGTCACAAAGGTGTGGATGTCCTATTTAGTGCCTTCCTAGAAAAGAGAAAATTTGACCCATTCATACATTTTTTGAAAGCCTGAATGCCCAGTTGTTGGTGAAGCATGAACTTTAGAGAGAACAATGGAATTAACTAGGGACTGGTTGCTTAAATACATGTGACCTTTATAGCGAAGCTCCTCATTATGCCAAGAGTATCCCAGAGAGGCCTAGGGATGTTGTTGCAACTGTTGGATCAGGAAAGAAAGTTTGGAATATTGGAACCATTCATGGTGAAAAATTTGCGACCAATCTAATACAATGAAAGAGAGGGAAAAGAGGGACCCTTCTTCTTCATATTTCCTTGAAAGTGCATCAACAACCACATTTATTTCCCTTCTTGTAAATGATCTCATAATCATAACCAAACATATTGGTCACCCATTTCTATTGCTCGAGGGATGAAATTATTTGTTCCAAAAAATACTTGAGGCTATGATGATCAGTTTTAATTTTGTAGTGTTTCCCCAACAAATAAGGATGTGGGAGATCTATTGCTTGCAAAATAGCTAACATTTCATTTTCATAGGCGAATTTTCCCAAATGTTGCTCAGAGAGTTTTTTACTAGTGAAATCCAAAGGTATACCATCTTTGTTAAGGATTTCCCCAAATCCTTTCCCTAAAGCATCACATTCTAGGAAAAAATTATTGGTGAATTCAGGAAGTGCTAGAACAGGAGTCGTGCACATAAATTCTTTCAAGGCTTGGAAGGATTGATCCATTATGTGATTCCAAATGAAAGAATTATTTTTAAGGAGATCAGTGAGGGGAGCTGCAATTTTTCCATAATTATTAAAAAACTTGCGATAATATCCCATTAAATCCTCAAAACCTAGAAAAATTTTAAGAGTTTTAGGACAGGACCAATCCTTCACAGCTGTGATTTTATAAGGATTCACATGGACACCATACTTTCCAATAATATGTCCCGGGTCTTCTACTTCATGATCTCTAAAATAACATTTAGAATTTTTGAGGAAGAGTTTGTGTTGAGATAATAAGTGTAAGACTTGATCTACATGGGCCATATTGGCTTGCCAAGTTTTACTATAGATGAGGATGTCATCAAAGAAAACTAAGACAAAATGATAGAGGAAAGGTCGGAAGACATGATTCATGAGACTTTGAAAGGTGGAGGGTGCATTACATGGGCTGAAGGGAATGACCAAAAACTTGTAATGGACCTCATGAGTTCTAAAGGAAATTTTGGGGATATGGACCTCTTTCATATGTATCTAGTGGTAGCCAGAGCATAGATCAAGTTTGGTAAATAATTGAGCACCACTCAAATCATCCAAGCACTACTCAACTCATCCAAAAGGTCATCAATGATAGGAATGGGCAATTTATCTTTGATGGTAATTTTTTTTAAGGCTCTAAAAATAAGGCACATGTTCCATGTGCCTTCTTTATTGAGTACCATGACAACAAGAAAAAAATAAGGGCTAGTACTAGGATAGGTAAAACCTGTTGCTAGCAATTCTTGAACAATTTTCTCAATTTCATTCTTTTGGGTGAAGCGGTGATGGTAAGGACGAACATTGGGAAGAAGACTTTCAGTGACAAGGGGAATGGAATGATCATGGCTTCCATGGGAAGGGGGAAGTACTTGTGTCTTGTCAAAAACAAAATCATGTTTAGAGAGGAGAGGTTGTATGTTAGGATGAACAATAGGGGAGGGGGTCTCAATTTCTTGAATGGCATGGAGTTGTGCAATAATGCCAGAGTGATATTTTTTGAATAATTTCTCCATTTGGTGGAAACTGATGATCTTAGGGGAGCCTTCTGTGATGCCTTGGAACTGATATTGTTCTCCATCATGCTTGAAGTGCATGGTTAAATCCTTGAAATCCATAGTGATGGGGCAAAGGGTGCACAACAATTCAACATCGAAGACAATGTCACAACTTCCCATGTCAATAGAAAATATATAAGATTTTAGGTGGTAATGACCAACTTGCAGGTGCACATTTCCCCCACATTTCATGGAACCACCATTGACAATCATGATTTGAAAATTGTTGAAGGCCCAAACATAGCACATGGTCTCTTAGGAAATGTGACTATGAATAAAATTGTGAGTGCTACCACTTTAAATTAGGATGATGAATTTCCTATGCTTGATATAGAAAATTAATTAAAGGTTTTGAGGAGTAGAGATACATGTGAGGGAATTTAGGGAGATAAGTGGTTCAGATTCTAGGGGATCAGAGGGTGGAATATGATCATCTACTTGGGGTATATCTTTAGGAGGGGAATCATCGACATCCTCTTCAGAAACGTCCTTAGAAATAGCCATAAATAATTTTTTCTCCTTACACTTGTGCCCCAAAAAATATTTGTCATAATGATGCAGTACGCACCCACAGGCATGCCCGCTCACAGGATCTTCTCTTCCCTCGGCCCGAAGAACACTAACCGTCCTTTTATTTCCCTATCGAGAAATCTTCACCCACAGAACTCTCATGGGATCCCCCTCTTTTTACTTGTCGGGGGATCGGAACTCGGGACTTCGCAAATTCAAAGGTCAGTGGTCGGGTGTTGGTTCTACGAATCCCTGAACATTGATATGAGTCAACACTGACCTTTCCCTTCTCCTATCAGGACTTTCCCTATCGGGATCTCATCACTCACGATGTCAAGCAACTCTATTCTCCGACTCCCGATGCCCAATACACCGAAACTCCGATATACTTCGCGGGTTGGCTTTTCAACTGTCTCGTCACCTCGTCGAGATTTCGGACTTCACGGGATCATGAATCCTGGTGTCTAATGTTCGGGACTTCTCACTGCGAAACCCCAATGAAGCGTACCACCTGTTCCCCGCTAACTCCGTTGTGGCCCACACTACCCTTTAACTGTCAGGAAATCATGTATCGCGATTTCGTGATTTTCATTGCAATGTTTTGGAGTTTCAATCCATGAAACCTCGATACATGATATAAGTGTAGATCCAACAACCCTCGTGGCTCAGATCGACGGCTCTGCCCCTCCTGAGATTTGAACCTTTCGAGAATATGATGTTGTATCTCCCTTGCACCTCTGCAAGATCCAATGGCCCACGGATTATCGCGAAATCTCCTCAGAGCATTTCATTTGTTCGTCTTTCCTTTGATAATTCCTACAAAATGACTAAGTGTTCCTCCACGGAACTCGTCCACCTACACGCAAACTTATGATGCTTGCTCAAAACTTCAAGGCAAAACTTCTTGGCTCTGTCCTTCAATAAAGTTAGAGGCCTATCCCTCCTGAGATTTTCCTCGACTCTGTGTCTTCTTAGAAAGACTTCTTGCTCACACTCCCTATGGTAACCTTCAGACACTTCCTAAGTGTTGAAGTCTCTTAACTCTGCGCACTCCTGTAGCAATAGTCCTTCGATACTTCACTCAGGTTCACAACCCTGATATTCTTAACTGACCTATGCACTCCTAGCATGGCTCCTATGACCCAATTCCACTCTTGGGATGAATGAGAACAAAACCTATCTCTATCTGAACCCTCTGTCAACGCACTCCTTGCGGACACTTCAACTGCACTCCTTGCGGGAATCCTCTGGCTCAAATAGAGAAACAATTGAAACTCATTCCTTCCTCCTCTTCAACTTCAATTCAAACATGAAATCATATACACAGCATATAAAATCAAATGTATAACAGAAAGAAAACATCCATGAGCATATCAACATCAATACACAGAGAACAGACACAAAACCATGAATTTGAATCAAAGCCTCTTCTATTAATCCAAATATCTTTACATGGGTGTTCTCAAAAAGCTCTCTGCTTGCTCTTGATCAAATGCTTCTAACTCTTCCTGGATAATGTTACAATGCACAATGAGGGTGTTTATATCCCGTTTCCCTCTTGCGCTCTCAAACTGTCTAGTCTAGAATTAAATTTCTATCTACCTGCCTTAACTACCTTAAATGTCGTATATCTACTAAAGGACGAGAGCTAAAGGCTCAAGGTCCGATTACAATATACAAAGTGCGCTTCATTAAATTATTACATTAATGTTCGTGCAACAGTTTCAAGGTGTTTTCAAAACTTGTGTTGGCTTGTCCAATTGTCCTCTGCTTTCGCGTTGATTCGCTTGACATGGGAAATGCTCCTACATCATACTTCCTCGCTTGAAAACTTTCATGGGCTTCTGTCCATGAGCTCCTGCATGGTCTGTCCATGCTTGTGTATTTCTGCTTCAGTCTCCCAGCTGACATCTTCAACTAGATGGTTCTTCCATTTGACCATATAATCAAATTATTTCTTTCGCCTGGTCCTCTTGCCCACTCGTTTATCCAGTATGCACTCCATCTGTGGCTTATCTGCAACTGGCATTTGTTTCGTCCACTGGATCACTGGCTGCTTAGTTCCAGTCTCTGCTTCTTTATCTTTGTATGGGTACAAATATGAGATATTGAATATCAGACATATTCTGATCCCATCGAGTAATTCAATCTCATAAGCATTCGCCCCAAATTTCCTCAAGACCCTACATGGTCCGATTTTCTTCATCTTCAATTTATTGTATGTTCCCCTTGGGAACCTTTCTTTTCTCAAGTGTGTCAGAACCAGATCACCAACTTCAAACTGAAGTTGTCTCTTATACTGATTGGCTCTGCATTTATATTCTTGGTTTTCATTCTGTAATCGCTCCTTCACCTGACTGTGAAGTTCTTTCATCGCCTCAGCGAATTCTTCTGCACTAGCTCTCCTAGTAGCAGTCTATTCTGAATCCCTCAGTTCAGAAATTCCTCTCGGCTGCATGCCATAGACAACCTGAAATGGAATTTTCCCTGTACTCCTATTAACAGAGTCATTATAAGCAAACTCTACCTGTGGTAATATGTTGTCCCAACTGCTATGGTGCTCTGTCACCAAGCTTCTCAGCAAATCTCCCAGACTCTTGTTTACCACTTCTATCTACCCATCCATCTGAGTTTGATATGCTGAACTAAACAACAAGTTAGTTCCCAGCTTCTTCCATAAGGTTCTCCAGAAATTCCCTATGAACTTCATATCTCGATTCGAGACAATGCTCCTTGGTAAGCCGTGAAGTTGAATGACTTCTTTGAAAAATAGGTTTTCGATGTGAGTCGCGTCACTGGTTTTCTGACATGGGATAAAGTGTGCCATATTGGAAAATCTATCCACCACCACAAAGATTGAATCAACACCTCTTTGTGTCCTTGGAATCCTCAATACAAAATCTATGCTAATCGCATCCCACGGCCTCTCTGATATGGGCAATGGTTGATAGAATCCCGCATTCTGCTTCCTCCCCTTTGAATGCTAGAAAATTCTGCATCTGTCTACAAATCTCTTGACCTCTGATCGCATCCCTGGCCAAAAGTATGATTCGCTTAGCTTTGTGAATTTCTTGTCATGAACGAAGTGTCCGGCCAATCCTCCACTATGTTTCTCCTTCAGTAGATTCTCCCTCATGGAGCATTTTGGGATACACAGTTGATTGCCCCTAAATAGCAATCCTTCATGGATCATGTACTTGGCCCACTAGCTTCTATCCATGAGAACTGGATTCTCAGTTGCTTCATACGCTTCCTTGAAGTCTGGATCATCTGTGTACATGTCCCTGAGATCATCAAAACCCAAGGTTTTGACCTTGAACTCCTGCAATAACAAACACTTCCTTCTCAAAGCATCAGCAACTTTGTTAGCAATACCAGAGATATGTTTAATCACAAATGTGAAATTCTTCATATACTCAACCCATTTGGCATGTTTCTAATTCAACTTCTCCTGTCGAGTCACAAACTGCAATGCATGATTATCACTATACAACACAAACTCTTTGGGTATCAAGTAATGCCTCCACTTCTTCAATGCCTGAATGATGGCATAAAATTCCTTATCATACGTGGAGTATTTCAATTTTTCCTCATTCAGCTTCTCACTAAAATATGCAATTGGCCTGTCATCTTGACTCAAGACCGCTCCAATTTCAAACCCACTTGCATCGCATTTCACCTGAAATGTCTTCTGGAAATCCGTCAACACCAAAACTGGTTGTTCCATAATCTTCGTCTTCAACAGATTGAAGCTCTTTTAAGCCTCTTCAATCCAGTGAAAATATTTGTGTCTTTTCTTCACTGTGTCCATCATAGTTGCATTGATTCCACTGAAATTCCTAATGAATTTTTGGTAGAAACTAGCCAATCCATGAAAACTTCTCACCTTGAATACATTCCTCAGTGATGACCAATTCTTGATTACCTACACCTTATCTGGATCCATCCTCAACTCATTTTCCGAAATAAAAAATCCCAAATAAATGAGCTATGTCTTCATGAACTAGGAATTCTTCATGTTAATCAACAGCTTCTTCTGCTGCAATTTCTGCATCACTGTAGCCAAATGCTTCAGATGCTCCGCTGCTATTTTACTGAAAACCAGTATGTCATCCAAATACACAATGACAAATTTCCCGATGAACTCCTTCAGGACTTCGTTCATCAACCTCATGAAGGTACTTGGCGCATTTGTTAAGCCAAACGGCATAACAAGCCATTCATACAACCCCTTGTTGGTTTTGAATGTTGTCTTCCATTCATCACCTTCTCTCATGCGAATCTGGGGATATCCACTCTTTAGATCAATCTTTGAAAAATACTTGGCTCCGCTCAAGAAATACATCAGATCATCCATCCTTGGCAATGGAAATCTGTACCTGATGGTTATCTTGTTAATCACCCTTGAGTCAGTACACATCCTCCAGCCTCCATCTTTCTTTGGACTGAGTATTGTCGAAACAGCACATGGACTCAAGCTTTCCCTGACCAAACCTTTGTCCAACAACTCTTGGACTTGTCTTTTGACCTCTTCATTCTCTTGTGGTGTCAGTCTGTACGTGGCTTTGTTTGTAAAACTGGATCCTGGTATGAGGTCAATATGATGACTCACACTTCTCATCAGTGGCAACGAATGAGGTAATTCGTCCACTACGATGTCAGCGAACTCTTCCAGCAGTTCCTGAATCTCTTCTGGAAAATCATCCACTCTTGTGCTAGTCAGAACAATATTTGGCTTTCTGACCACAAAGAATTATGGATCCTCCTTCTTCTTAACCTTTGTAAGAAGTTCCTTCCCACTCATGAGAAGTACTATGTTTCTCACTTCTGGCTTCACCTCCTTATCTTTTATCGAAAGCAACATGTGTGTCATCCCATTCTTCTCTAGGGTGTATGTGTTCATTCGCCCATCATGAATCACCTTTCTGTCATATTGACATGGTCTACCCAACAATAGATGAAAAACATCCATAGGAATGATATCACATAAGATCTTATCATTATATCCCCCTATCTTGAATTCAACCAAGCATTGTTTAGTGATAGTTACCTGGTGTCCTTTCTATAGCCATGAAACTCTGTATGGGCTTGGATGATCAGTTGTATCTATCTCTAAATTCTCTACCATCTCTGTAGAAACGAGATTGTCCATGCTACCATTGTCCACAATGACCTTGCATACCCTGTCCTTGGTCTTGTAGGCAGTCCTAAGAATTCCGGTCCTTTGGACTGAACTTTCCACCTCTTTCTCAAGTGTCAAAAGGAATTTCCGCATCATGAGCGATCTTCCGCCTTCTACGTCTTCGGCCTCAACATCTCACCTCTGTGCTTCGGTGATGTGAACTTCTCCAAGGTCCTTCTTTTTCTCTGGACACTCATAAGACTTGTGTCCATTCTTTCCGCATGTGAAGCATGTGATCACTCCACCTCTTCCTCTTCCTCTACCTCTAGTATGAGGAAAAGTGTTGTTGCCAGCATAATCTCCTCTCTGCTCATTATGTTTCCCTCTCTGTTCAACATATTACCCTCTCTGTGAGATTCCACCTCTTTTAAATTTACCCTGAGGTTTCTTCCATTCCTCTTTGGGCTTCTGGGTTCTTTCCTGGGAAACTGCTTTGCCTCTAGGCTGGCTTCTGCCTTGGCCCCTCTGACTTTTCTTTCGACTTAGCTTCTCCTCAGCTTTCACAGCCATATGATAAGAATATTCCACCATATGGATGGTTACCATGCTCATCTCATCCTGGATGCCATACCTCAGGCCATTCATGTATCTAGAAACTTTCTCATCATCGCTCTCCTGATGACCTACTTTGATGTTCAGTCTGTAGAATTCCTCAGTGTATTCCTTCACTGTCATCAGTTTCTGTCTCAGGTTCTGCATTCTCCTGAATAGATTAATTTGATAGTCTCTCGGGATGAATTTTTCCTTCATCTTCGTGATCATTCTGTCCCATCTCTTGATCTTTTTCTTTCCCTTGCAACATCTGTCATCTTGTAGTTCATCCCACCACAATGCTACATGTGATTTCAAGCGTGTAACAACATGCTTGACTTTCTTGTCCTCTTCGACATCTTCATAGTCGAAGTATGTGTTGAGAGCTCTAATCCAGTCTAGAAGCTCCTCTGCATCCAAGTTTCCCTCGTAAACTGGAATGCCCATCTTTGCTCTTGCACCCATCTTGGAAATAGCTCCGATCAAACACTCGTTTGATGCATCTTCAACTGCAACTTCTTCCTCGCGTTCAGCCTCTATTTCGCTATCAGAATCACTCAGATCCCCTGCACTGGTTGTGTGTCTTTGCATTGTCTCCATGTCTTCGAGTCTAGCTCGAAGATCACGCATCTGTCTCTCTATGGCTAGATCTACCATTTTCCTGCCTCTTCGTCGCAACATTTCCCTATCCTCTGGATCGGATGATTTTCTATCTCTCCTTGGCGGCATGGTGAATTCTCCTCTTCTCTCTGCTATAGAAAGCAAAGAACTTTTCTGAGCTCTGATACCTAACTGACGCAGTACGCACCCGCAAGCACACCTGCTCACAGGATCTTCTCTTCCCTCGGCCTGAAGAACAATAACCGTCCTTCTATTTTGCCTATCGGGAAATCTGCACCCACAGAACTCTCATGGGATCCCCCTCTCTTTACTTGTCAAGAGATCGGAACTCGTGACTTTGCAAATTCAAAGGTCAATGGCCGGGTGTTGGTTCTATGAATCCTAGAACACTGATATGAGTCAACATTGACCTTTCCCTTCTCCTATCAGAACTTTCCCTATCGGGATCTCGACACTCGCGGTGTCGAACAACTCGGTTCTCTAATTCCCGATGCCCGATATGTTGAAACTCTGATATACTTCGCAGATTGGATTTTCAACTATCTCGTCACCTCGTTGGGATTTCAGACTTCGCGGGATCACGAATCCTGGTGTCCAATGCTCGGGACTTCTCGCTGCGAAACCCCGATGAAGCGTACCACCTATTCCCCACTAACTCCATTGTGGCCCACACTACCCTTTAACTGTCGGGAAATCGCGTATCATGATTTCACGATTTCCATTGCAATGTTTTGGAGTTTCAATCCACGAAACCCCGATACACGATATACGTGTAGATCCAATGACCCTCGTGGCTCGGATTGATGGATCTGCCCCTCCTGATATTTTAACCTTTTGAGAATATGATGTTGTATCTCCCTTGCACCTTTGCAAGATCTAACGACCCACGGATTTTTTCAAAATATCCTCAGAGCATTTCGTCCGTCCATCTTTCCTTTGATAATTCCTACAAAATGACTAAGTGTTCCTCCACGGAACTCGTCCGCCTACACGCAAACTTATGATTCCTACTCAAAACTTCAAGGCATAACTTCTTGGCTCTGTCCTTCAACAAACTCAGAGGCCTATCCCTCCTTAGCTTTTCCTCGACTCTGTGTCTTCTTAGAAAGACTACTTGCTCGCACTCCCTGCGGTAACCTTCAGACACTTCCTAAGTGTTGAAGTCTCTTGACTCTACGCACTCCTGCAGCAGTATTCCTTCAATACTTCACTCAGGTTCGCAACCCTGAGATTCTTAACCGGCCTGCGCACTCCTGGCACGGCTCATGTGACCCAATTCCACTCTTGGGATGAATGAGAACAAAATATATCTCTATTTGAACCCTCTTTCAATGCACTCCTTGCGGACACTTCAACTGCACTCCTTTCAAGAATCCTCTGGCTCAAATAGAGAAACAATTGACGAGTGAGAAAGTCAAATCAGGAAATACGGTATTCAAATTTGGAATTGATGGAAGCAATTTTGGAATTTATGGTCTCGATATTTTTGGTTTGCAAGGCAAGGATTTCCTGGTTGCGGGTGAGGGTCATTTGGGAATTAAACAAGCAAGAATTGGGCATGTGGTTCCACATATAAAAGGGTTACATGTGAAGGGCACCATTATGATCAGTGTGAAGAGAGGAATCCAATGGAATAGGTCTCAAATAAGGGTGTCAGGGAAGGTGGGTGGGTCCATGGGAAAAAAGGCTTATAATTTATGGGTACCACTATGATTAGTGTGAAGAGGAGAATCAAATGGGATAGGTCCCAAATAAGGGAGTTGGAAGGACCACTATACTCATTTTTTTAAAATCATACGAAGTTATACTCCATCCTGATGAATATTGTAGAGACTGAATGCCCAAATTGTTAACAAGGAAAATTGGATGTAGGAGGAAGGGTTGCGCTACAAAATTTCCCCTTTATTTCTGTTATCTTTTGTTATGGAAGCAAGGGTTAAATGTTTGAAATCCTTGCTACCAATCACCTTGTTGCATGTTTCTCCCGCCTGATTCGAACTTGGACCTACCTTGATACCTGACTATTGTTGCCTCGACCTTTGAACTTACCTTTGACCTAATATTGAACACCCAGATTTCATTTTCTATCACCCACCAGTATCTCTCTTTCCCTCCCTGGAGACAAAGAAAAAGCTACAGTTTGCTTTTCTTGCACAGTCCAACAGGGTGATCTCAAGATCAAGTGAAGGAGGTCTTGTCTATTCTCTTTGGCCAGTAAGGAGGGATGGGCAGAGGAAAGCATTTCACCAACTTCATCATCGGACATTGAACCTACTAAAAAGCAGTTCACCATTGCTTTCTCTATCTACATTCACCCAAGTAGTATTCTTAACTTTGGGTAGTCGAGCTTGGTTGTCCATCCATTCATTCATTCATTGTTGGAAATTTAATTAGTTCTACAGACAAGGGTTTTCCATGTGTTATATCTCCTTGATATACTTGTGGGGTCAAACAATAATACTTGGCCCAATATCTCAGGGCACCAACTAAGGAGGCTTGACCATACCCTTAGTCTTACTACCTGATTACCCAGGTACACAAGAGTGATCTTCTCGAGTGATGTTCTTGGTTCCCTTATAGCAGTTAGGGGGATGATAATATGTCATGGGGCCGATAATATGATCTATATTTGGTTTTAGAAAACTTATGGCATTCCCTATATACCCTAGGGTATGTGGCAGTGAATAGTTGTTTATAGGCATTGTCTAATGTGATACTACTTGAAGCGGTACCAACAGGGACTACAGAGGTTTCCAACAAGGTGAAATAATGTGTTTCGAGTAAACCTTGAAACCATTTGTATTTATTGTGTGTAGTCCTCCCCAATTACAGTTTTACCCACCAAACGACATATATTTGTGCTTTAAACATGCAAACAATACACATCTCTAGCTTGAAAAAATTTGTCTAAAATTTTTGCAGAGGAAAGGGATCTAATACCACTTATAAGGTACCAAATGTATTACGTAGAGCAAAAAGATAATTATTATGATGAATACCAGCAGAAAAAACAAAATATAGAGAACAATAACACCAGAAATTATACCTTTATTGATAGAAATCCAAGTTCACTTATCTCTTCGGGGCGGAACCTCTAGAAGAGCATAGCTCAATTATAAAACAATTCTCAAGACAAAAATTCCCCATGCCTTGTGCTCCTATTTATACTATTTCTATCCTCTAGTGAGCAGTCTAGAGGAAGATATTTCTAGAACCATAAGCTTATATTAATTCTTCTTACGTTAGACATGTTCACATTATTACATAGGCCTTATTTACTAATATAAGCATTTATTACATAGAAAACATATTAATACACCTACTTGAGGGGTTAGGAAGGTTAGATACTTAACACACCACATGGAATCGATAAGAGGTGTCACCTTGATCTGTCACCACACGACACTAACAATTAGAACCACAAGGAAACCTAACATTGCATTTCCTTGTTATGTAATTTTATCTTGTGGGTGCTCACATGAAGTTGATAGTAGAAAAAGTGGAAATGGCATGTGCAACAACAAAATATATAGGAACACATATACATTCTTAGAAACATGCATGCATTCCTAATCATATAGTCTCGGTGCTCCCCAAAATACCACACATGCTTGCCAACTCTGACTTTTTAGGAACGTGCATGCATGTTTCTAAAATCATGTCCATGCTCCTAATAACATCCATGGTGTTGTGAAAAAAATATTTTTCCCAATGCATACCCTTCATCTCCAAGTTGGGATATCAGTGAAATTAGAGGATTTGAGTATCAAGTATGGGTACTAGGGAACTTGACATGATAAGGGAAGGAAAATTAGGCCTTAGTCCATAGAGGTTGATTATAAGTATCAAGGTCCCTTGACCAACACCTTGAACCACCACACTTGGCATCCTAAGGGAATCCTTGTCTTCCAAGTAGCTATATGTGCATTGTTAGAATATTTTGAGCATTATTCAGGAATCATGATGCCCTTGACATGGTCATTGTAGGAAAATGGTGATTGGACCCTAAGTAATATTTTTGTAATACATGGCTATGAAACACACTTCAAACCACCACACAAGACCTCTCAAAATTATCCCTTCCTTTGACTAGGAATATGGGTGTTGTTAGGGGATTTTTGACTCTAGGTACATGATTCTTTGGGCCCTAGACATCTTTGAGGGATGAAACTTAGGCCTCACACCATAAAATTATAATCTTCTAAGAATAAAGGTTTAAGAATGACACCTTGATCCACTACACATGACCTCATAAGCATACCATTATGGTATACAATGGGGATATTGATGATATTATGAAGTTTTAAGAAATAGGTATGGACCTCAGTGTCTCAGATATGGTTAGGGGGGAAAACCTAGGTCTTAGGAAATAAATTAAGATTATAGGAATTAATATGCAAGAAAAACACATGACCTTCAAAGGGGATACTTGGCCTCTAAGTAGAGTTATGTGCACCATTACAATTTTTTAGCACAAGTTATGGATCAAGGGTTACTCAAAATGGTGGCGGAAAAAAACCTACGATTTAGGAATTTAAGGAAGATTCCATGCATCCAAGGCCAAAAAAAACACCTTGAATCCACACACATGATCTCCCAAGTGTATCATTTATCTCTTAGTGGGCATATTGGCACCATTAGGGTTTTTGGAGAAGTAGGTATCAATTTGAATACTTGGACCAAGGTAAAGTCATGAAATTTTCTTGGTAGGCCTAAAAATTAGATTCCAAGGCTCAAGATCCATTATTGAGTTCTTAAACCACCATAAATGATCTCTCTATGGGATATTTGTCCTTTTAGTTTCAATATGGACACCACTAGAAGGTTTTGATCACTATGTATAGGTTGTGGGGCAATAAACATTGTCAAGGGAGGAAAATCAAGACTTAGGACCTAAAGTAAGCTTCCAATCATCAAACTCCAAGAACAATGCCTCAGACCACCACATGTAATGTCTTGGGAGTATCATCTCCCTCTTAGTTGGTATATGAGAATCATTAGAAGGTTTTTAGTTCTAGGTATGAGTCTCGTTACCCTAACCATGGTTGGGGGAGGAAAATCATGCCTCAAGGCCTAAAGGTAGTTTCCAAGGCTGAAGGGACATGAACAAGGACTTGAAACATGACATAGGACATTTCTATGGGATACTTAACCTTTAAGAGGGGATATGGTCTCTATTGGAAGGTTTTTAGCACTAGATTTGGGTCACAGTGCGTTGAACATGGTTGGGGGATGAAACCATAGAATTAGGCCCCATAGAAATATTGTAGGCATTAGGGCCAATAATTTCACCTCAAACATGGGTCTCTAGGCCACAGACTTGTTCAAGGGAGGAAACATGAACCTAAGGCCATAAAGGAAGCTTATATCCATCTAAGGCCAAGAGTAATGCCTTAAACACAACCACACATGGCCTCTTGAGGGTATCATTGGCCTATGATTCAGGATGTCAGTGCCACTAGGTTGTTTTGAGTAGTAGGTATGTGTCCTAGAGACCTAGAAATGATATAGGGAAGAAGGCCATGCCTTAGGTCCTAAATAAATTTTTTAGGCATCTAGGGCCCTAGATACCTCAGATATTTCTTTAGTACCTAAGGCATGGCCTCTTTCCCTAGGCCATTTCTAGGGTCTTGGGACACATGTGTGTACTACTCAAAACCTCCTAGTGGCACCAACATCTTGAATCATAGGTCAAGGATACCCTTAGGAGGACATGTGTGGTTGTTCAAGGCATCCTTCTTGGACATGGATGGATAGAAGCTTACTTTAGGGCCTAAAGTTCATGTTTCATCCCTTGACCATGTCTAGGGCCTTGAGACCCATGTTTTAGGTGACTTTATTGGTATGATATGCCTAAAATATTTCTTTAGGGAATAAGGCTAGGGATTAATCCCCCAACCATGTTTAAGGCATTGTGAGCCAAATCTAGTGCTAGAAACCTTCCAATAGATCCCATGTCCCTATTAAAGGCCAAATATCCCATAGAAAAGTCACATGTGGTGGTTCAAGTCCTCATTCATGTCCCTTTAGAGTTAGAAGAAAAATTTAGGTCTTAAGGCCTAAGTTTCCTCCCTTGACTATGGTCAAGGTTGCTCTGGATGCCTCAAAGTTTTCTTTAGGACCTAAGGCATGGCCTTCTTCCCTATATCATTTCCAATGTCTTAAGATATATATGTACTTATCAAAACCACCTACTGGTATTGACATCCCTAATCATAGGCCAAGGATACCCTCATGAGGCCATCCGTGTTGAACTTATGCTTATATTAAGAGGGGGGCTGGGTGAATCAGTATAAGATACTTTTTACTTTATTTAACCATTCATCAATCATTCATTAATTGAGAAACAATAGTCACATCTAAACTCAAATCACAATGCACGGAGTTTAGCATGGAAACCCAATCAGGGAAAACAATAAAACTTATCTTTATAAATTCATGTAGGCACCAACCTACTATTACAAAGATTGTATGCAAGAACCTACTAGAGACACCAATCTTCTCAATTGACCACCAAACCAACAAGATGTAGACACCAATATACTAGAGACACTAATCTCCTCCACTGAGCACCAACCTAGAAGCACCTATAGGCACCAACCTACTATTACAATATTTGCAGACATCGACCTGTTGGAGACACCAGTCCCCTCACCTGAGCACCAACTCAACAAGATATGTGTAGACACCAATCCAAGATATTCATACACATATTACTTATGAATTCAACTGTGTGCTTCATTCCATAGACAATCCTTTGAACCATAGTCACATGTAGCCTTCATGCCCTAGCTAACCTCATAGCATCATTCCAGAATATAACCACTGACAGTAACATCACAACCTCAAAATAGTGCACACGGAAGCATCACAGTGATGAAAACATCACAATATGAAAATAGCACATACAATATCATCACATTGATGACAACATTCTTCAAATTCATTCCCGCAGAACTCTCCATCATTATCTATCCTCAGCACCTTAATTTGTTTCTCTTTTTGATTCTCAACTAGAGCCTTAAACTTTTTAAATCTATCAAAGACTTCAAATTTCTTCCTGAGGAAATATATCCAAGCTTTCCTTGAGAAGTCATCTATAAATGAGACATAGTACATAGATTTTCCCAATGATGGGACCGACACGGGTCCAAAAACATCACTGTGAACTAGATGTAAAATTCCTTCTGCCCTCGTTGCACCAGAGGGGAATCTTACCCGATTTTGCTTCCCATATAGACAATGTTCACAGAAATCAAAATCCAGAGAGAAATTAGACATACCTTCAACCATACCTTTACCGTGTAGTAGTCGAAGGCCATTCTCTCCGATATTCCCCAGTCTTTGATGCCACAACATAACCTTTTCTCCAGAGACTGTAGGAATTCTTTCTTCTTCAACTTCAATATCAAGAACAATGGAGCTATTACACCCATCACTAATAGTGCTTCCTAACATCTTATACAGAGTTCCAAACTGAACTCCCTTCATCAACACCATTGCTCCTCGAACCATCCTGCAAGTTCCCTTTTCAAAAATTGTTTTTACCCCAACATCTTTCATTTTGCTTATAGAAATCAAATTTTTGGCCATACCTGGGATGTGTAGAACACCAGGCAGTTTTCTAATCCTTCCATATATGAGTCTCAACTTGACCCTTCCTTTTTCTATGATTCTGGTTGTCGAATCATTACCCAAGAAAACATTACCTCCATCATACTTTTCATATTCGCAAAACCACTCCCTATGGGGAGTCATATGAAAGGATGCACCTGAGTCAATCAACCATGCCTCATGATCTGCATGTGTTCTTGAAGAGGTCAAGTACACATCCCCTCCTTCTTCCTTGGAGGTCTTTTCTTCTATAGAAGAAGATTCTTCAAATCCCTTCTTTTTCTCAACTTTGGATCTACACTGCTTTTTGTAGTGCCCTTCTTTTCCACACCTCCAACATACCCTTCCAAACTTTCCAGGAGATTTAGATCTACCCTTAGACTT
>JZKD02S0488055.1:110033-122518 GCA_000966675.3 Picea glauca | reverse complement strand
TTCTCAGGAATAGTTTATTTACCAGGGACTTAGACTGATACAACTTCCCCAACTTTTCCCATAAATCCTTGGTTATAGCTTCCTCTGACACATTCAGTAATACTGAATCAGAGAGACACAGTCGAATTGTGCTCTTTTCCTTCTGATCCGTCTTTTTCCAGACATCTGCAGAAGTTCCTGTAGGTGCAGTACCTATATCTACCATGATCCATTGATATCTGTCCACCAAAAAATCTTCCATCTTGAGCTTCCACAGCTCAAAGATTTTCCCATTAAACTTCTCGATCTCCATCTTCAAATCGCTTGCCTTTTCTTTTCACCTGAAAAACAATACCGCAGATCTCCCACTGTAACAAGGCTTATCATAGTCCCGACTCACAATCCCAAGCCAAACCCTTGACGACAAAGGCGTCCCCCTGAAGCCAATAAAGCTCCGATACCAAATGTAAATTCTAACCTTGTACAATATCTACTGCAAACTGATATTCACAAAAGAACAGAAAAGATACAATGGCAAATACAAACATTACACAGAGATTTTTCACCTGGAAACCCAAACCGGAAAAACTAGCATATATTATAGTCATACATTGTGTTACATTTTTTACAATACAATATACATATAGGAGCCAGCGGCATCCAAAACCCTAACCCAATGACCTGGATTAGTCCAAAACCCTAATTCCTTAACCGAAAATAGAAAACCATCGGCAAAAACCCATGTGCCGAAAAACCACCTAAATAAAATGTGGTCGTGGAAATATGTCGTCCCGGTAATATGTCATCCCAGTAATATGTGGTCACGAAAATATGTCGTCCCGGTAATATGTCGTCCCAGTAATACGTCATCCCAAAAATAAGTCATCCCGGTGCGAAAAAAAAATTCGGGAGCGCCACCCCCAAACCCCCACGCGGGGGGCTCCTCCCTCCTGCACCCCCCTCTAACCCTCCTGCACACCCGGCACAGATGCTCAAACACTACTACTCATGCAAAGAATATAACACATACCCAATAGAGAGGACACAACACATTTTTTCCTTCAATGGGTGCCTCTAATCCATTCAGTCGTCGAAGGTTGTTCCTTCAACTGGGCTAAACTATTGTCTGATAGTTTGACTAGTCGAGTTACAGAGTATCGAGAGAAGAAGGAGAGCAAAAAGATCGCTTCATTCCTTATGTTTGCGTATATCATGGACGTCGTGTGTTTTCTGACGCCTTTTCCCTTAATGAGTTGGAGCTAGACTCCATCCGAAGCTGAGCCCATCCACATCTACCATTCAAAGCTGTGGGAAGACAAAGCTTCAGATTTTGTATATGAAATCTTTAACTGGGTAATGGTACCATTGCATGTCACTATCTTCGGCCACCCACCACCCAGGATCTCAGACAGTATCACGATAAATCTGAGCAATATAGTCGATTGGTACGTGGAAGCAAAATTTTCATATCTCAAGGTTTTCGACGCTTTTGTTCCTCTGCATGCCTTACCACTATTCATACCCAATAGGCTGGCTTGTTGTGAGATTACCAGGAAAACTGTAATCGGTTGTGTAAGCAAGGAACTTAAGGGATATTCTAAGAAGGTATGGCCACCTTTTCCTATTCATTTAAATTCATATTATTTGTTAGATTTCGGGCATGCTAAAGCTGAGACAGCAGGCCTGGAAGACCTGAAATTGGTTCATGTTGAATTCAAGAAGCACGATCCACATACGATCGTAAGTAACCACTTAGCCAATTGTGAGCTTAAAAGTTTTGAGATCGAAAATTCACCCTTGGATGACATTTTTCGAGGCACGAGATCTCATGCCGAGGTTTTGGCTCAGTTACAAGCCCTAGAACCTGAAGAAAGGGCCGATGTTTTAAAATTCCAAGATTATCGGCGTAGTTTTCTTCCCCCAGTATTGTGGGGTGAGAATACAATAACAATAGAGGTGTAGAAAAAAGAAGTCGAAGGCTCAAAAGATTCATCACCCGGACAGGAAGAACACCAGAACAGGGAAGAGCAAACTAGGAGCTCGAAACCAGAAATGAAAACTCCTGATCCGCCGAAAAAGTAGACTCCAGTTGCCACTCCAGGCCAATTAGCTAAGAAAATCGGAGATCCCATTGCCTCTATTACTCCCTTACATTCAACTCAAGGGAACATAGATGCAGAGTGGATTTTCAATGAAGAATTGAGACCTATAAGGATGGAAGAGCTCCCTCCAAATGAGTTCTTTTTTGATAAAAAGAGAAAAGTTGTGGCAAAAAAAGAATTCTATCAAGAAGCAGGATCAATGGCCAAGAAATTTAAGGTGTTGACCGACGAGAAAGATATGAAGAAAGAAGAGTTTGTGACAGAAATAGCTGGGACATTAGGGGCATTTTCTACGGCAAACCAATTTTCAGTCGGGGTTTTGAAAAATCAGCTGAAGTGAAAAAATTGCCTCATCAAAACCTTAGAAGCTAAGCTAGCCACAACAGAGGAAGATGCCAAGGACCAGGTGAACACAGGAATAGAACAAGAAAGAATGGCCAACAAAAATCTAAGCTCGAACAAGCAAAGCTGGTAGCTCAGACCAGTCAAATACAGGTAGGCCATCAAAGAGACTTGATTAAGCAGCTACAGGTTAGATTAGAGTTTGTCGAAAGCCAAGTTATAAATATCGGGATATTCTAGTCCCAGGCTATGGAGATTCGGAGTAGAGTTTTTGCATCCCAATGAAGTTTACTTGCCAAGGTAAAGACGATTCGAGACAACTGCCTGCTTGTTGATCAAGTATTGGAAAACTTATCTGTCAGAGAGAGAGAAGTTGGAGTAGCTCGGGTCGCATTTCAAGAGGTTGTAATAGCTACAACAAATAGGGAATCGGAAAATAGTTTTGAGTTTTCCATTTCGGAACAGATCGGAGGTAATATTTTTTTGAAAGAATGGGAACGCAACATATTAGAAGGAAAATTGCAAGCCAAGAGGATAAGGAAATCCTGGGAAGAGGCCTTCGGTTCTATAGATGGAGATTTGTTAGGCATTGATAGTGAGAGCAATGTTGAGACACTGAAACAAATGAATATAGCGAAATTCTCGCTTGATATAAATGAGAAAGAAGAAAGATATTCGGCCAAAATCGCACAAGTAACTCTGGTAGACATAGTTCAAATAGATAAATGGATTATTAAACCAAGTGTGTGATTGTGCACTATCGACACCCTAGACCAACAGATGGAAGAAAGGTTACCACAATTAGTCAGATATTGTTATATTTTTTAGGCCAATTGTCAAGCGAAACCTTCTAATTTGATATCTCGTCTCGTGGAAAAATGTGTCACTTGTACCGAGCATGCAAAGGGGCAAGCTTCTGGTGCCAAATAAAGACAAAGATAAAGAAATGAAACGATTGATCTCCTTCTTGTTGTAACTGAAAATCCTGGAACGATTGAGATTCCATCATATGTAAATCTATATAAATATACAATAGAAGGAAGGAACAAGGGTTGGACCTTTATGGGTCGATTGTAAAAAAGATTTTTCTCTGTCGAGAGTTAATACAAAGCAAATCCGAATATTCTCGATTCCGTCACGACTATGTTATGAGTTTGTTCCCTTGTATTTCATATTTTATTTCATTTCATATATATGTCTGATGAATGCTTCGCTATAACTTAGTACAACCTCTACTGTAGTGAATAAATTTTAGTTTTCTATATTGTTTACCATTTTTCCTCTGTATCAGCTATCAGTAGGTATAAGACCAGTGAGAATTTTAGATTCCTATATATATTTTATGCTTCATCAGGTTATTTCTTTACATTTTTCTTCTTCTGTTTATAAGTGAGATTCTCCCTTGATAGGAGCCTTACATGATAGACAGCTTAATGTTTTCTCACACCTCATACATATTTCTTAAAATATAACTCAGTTATGGGAAAGGGCCTTTGGTTTGCACCCTGTTTTCACTACTGGAGCTATAAACTCTCCTTTATATGACCGAAATCGAGACAACATCTAAAAAAGTATTGAGATTTTATTATCATTATGTTCCTCCATGACTTTCCCTGTGACAAGATAGCCTAATATCCAACCCGGACTATCAGATAAAACACATATTGCCTTGAATATTTTTGATACTATTATTAAAACAGCCACTACTCGGGTGGAACTAGAGAATTCGTGGGAAGCGATTGAAAGAGACATAAACATCCAGGAATAGTTGGAAGCTAGACAACATCCTAGAAATTGGCCCTAGTTTCCCTTGCCGAAGGTTGACATTTCTTCCTTCTCTACCCCTTACTCACTTTCGGATACCTAGACACTGTACTTCTAAGAATTAAGTATAGACTCTGGAACAACAACTTTTTGGCGCCGTTGCCGGGGATCACAGTTACAAAAAACAATTTCCCTGGGAAAATGACATTTTTCGTTGAAAGTGTCACCCTTTGATAGTGAACAAAGAGTGCACAAATTTTAAAGGATTTCCAATCTTTCACTTGGTGACTCCATGATTAATAAGCTGGCATCTGAACAAAGGAATACCAGGAAAAACCTGGATGGTAAATAGACCACACCCGCTACCGATCCTGAGAAGATTTTAAAGGCGAGAGGCTCTCTTAAGCCAACCCCTGTAGTCTATCAGCTTAAATACCCACAACTGAATACCAAGAGCTCTTCTGAACCCTCAACTTCACACAACCCTCTTTTTGACACTAAGGATCTAACATCAAACTGCTCTGAAGTTAGAAGTGAAACCCGTCCGATAACCTCTGTAGTACACAAAGGAAAAAGTCTTGTAGAAAATTCATTTGTTGTCGATATATTGTCGACCCTTCAGTTAAATTTCGTGACCTCACCCAGTCTCGAAGAATATTTCACACATCCAATTTCCACACCCATTGGTTCCCCTGACTACATATCTTGCAATTCTGAAGAGCCAATCCCTTGCATCCCTTACTAGTCATCCTTGGATTTTTTGCCCCACGAAGAAAGTAAAGATTCACTTTTGATATTCCAAAACCCCCTTTACAACTTTCCACTAATATCAATGGTAGCCACCGGAGGAGGTGGTGGGGGTCCTCCTGGAAGAGGAGATGGGGGTGATATTGGGGGAGGAGCTAGAGTTCAAGGGCCTTCCCCCCCTCCCAGAGTGTTTGCTAAAGTGGCAGCAAGATATGCTCCTTTGGCATTGCCCGTTCCTTTGCACGACCTTCCCAAAAATTATATAAAAAAATTGCCAGAATTCACTGGGGAAGGAGATCTGAGGCAGCCGAACACATAAATTTCTTTGATCAATCCGCAGACATCCTAGGTCTCAAACATGAAGATGTGTATTCGAGTCTTTTCATCCAAACCTTTGAAGGTCAGGTCCAAACTTGGTTTCGGAGTCTACCTACAGGATCTGTCTTGTCCTATGATGCCTTGGAAGATGCTTTCCTCGGACAATGGGGCAAAGGAAAGGAAAACAAACACTATTTAACCAAGTTTGAGTCTCTAAGAAAAAATAATTCAGAAATAGTTATGGAGTTTATTCAAAGATTCAACAAGTTGTATAACAAAATCCAAGCCGAGGTTAAACCGTCCCAACCTGCAGCCAAAGTAACTTTCGCAGGGGCTTTCAAACTAGATTTCGCACTTCTTTTATGGGAAATAAGGGGAGCTACTCTAAACCAAATGCAATATGATGTTGTAGAAATTGAGTCAAATATGATGGTTTCTAGTAAGTTAAAATCTAAAGTAGAAGCGGGAAACTGAGAAACTAGACTCTTTAGAGAGAAAGCAGGGTTGTCGGGGCCTAATAGATACACAGATGACAAAGTAGGTGATATGGCCAGGATAATTAAGGAGTTGTCTAATAAGATATCCAAGATGGAGCTAGAACAGGACAAAGCCGATTCTTTCACCAAAAAGGATTTCAGGAGGAATCCCAATCCCCCAAATCAGCAAAGACAGATAAAAAAAAAAGATCAGAAAATACAAACTCCCCTAAAGAACAAAAAATTTATAGGAGGGAATGATCTCCAAGATTTTAGAGATTTAGATGATGATGTCATGAACTTGGGTGATGACTGCACACAACCTTATCTGACTAGAGAGGATTATGAAAAATCTCTAAACACTCAACAATCATCTATTGAGGGTGAAGAAAGAGATTATACTGACCTTTGTAGTTATCAAGAAGAAACCGATATGATAATGGYCAAGGTCCAAMCTAGGTATAAMTTGAGATMYAAGGGTAAGCCTATTTCAACTACTCAACCTAAKAAAATTCTCCCAAGAGGTMRAACTTATGAGCCTACCCYARAAGAAACCTTGTTACCTAACAGCAAAGCGAAAGTAGTAAACGTGCAAGAACCCGAAGTGGAAAAGGTTGAGACTAAAACACAGGAAACCGAAGCAGCTAATACAAATACACCTTTAACCAAGATCATGAGTAATAAGGAAGTCCAGACAAATACATTGGAAAATAAGGATTCGAAATTCCCAACTAGAGAAACAGACAAGGTGAGTGGAGTTTTCAATTTCGAAAACGAGATAAATAAAATTAAGATACCAATTCCTCTAGTAGAGTTAGCGAAAAACCCAGTTTATCGAAAGAATATTACCAAAGTGATAGTCGTTTCAGAGCTAGAAATCCAATATGACGTTTTGAACCTAGAAGATGATAAGCCCAACATCACTTTTGATCCACATTTTGAAGGAGCCAAAGACAATGTTTCTCCCTTTTATATCACCTTAAACGTATACGATCAACTGCTACATAATTGGATTCTAGACTCTGGAGCCTCACATAACGTGATGCCTAAAATTATTATGGATAGAATGGGTCTCCAGATCACTAGACCTTACGAAGATCTTTACTCATTTGATTCGAGAAAATTTAAGTGTATGGAAATGATAAAGGATTTAGTAGTCACCCTGGCACAGGTCCTAGTTAAGAGCATCTTGATGGATGTGGTCATTGTTGATATTCTCCCCAAGTACGGATTATTGTTGTCTAGGTCATGGGGAGCCAAGCTAGGGGGTTCTCTTCAACTGGATATGATGTACGCCACGATTCCTGTGTTTGGTGGGAAATTTACTCGGTTGTACAAGGAGACGAGGTTAGCATATACAGTAAGCGACCCTCAAAATCCGAACAATTTCCCTATTTACATTGCAGATCAAGATTTAGGAAATTGTATCTTATCTTTTGACTACGGTTTAGATGGTTGCATAGAGGAAAATGATATAGAGCATGAAGAATCAGGTAACATGACCGAGGATATGTGTAGCACCGGTATCTGGAAAATGTTTTTTGACGGTGCGTTGTCTTGCGAAGGGGTTGGTGCAGGAGTGTTTTTTGTGGCACCTAAAGAAAGGTTCATTGTCCCTTTTTCTTACAGACTACAATGGGATATTTTCTTATAGACTACAATGGGATATAGATTATACTAACAATGTATGTGAATACAAAGCCTTGGTCTTAGGATTAGAGGCTGTCAGGAGGCTAAAAACAAAAAACCTAGAGGTATACGGAGATGTGGAGTTCATATTCAAACAAGTAAATCGGCAATACCAAGACAAGCATCCCAGATGAAGATCATACAGAAATTGTACTTGGGATGTAATGGAAAACTTGTTCTCGTCTGTGAATGTCCACTTTGTTAGCACTTGGTAAATTTCCTAGAGGTTGAAAATAGAATAAATCTATAAAGGTAACTTTATCCAACCACTTTTGACGCTGGGATCTAGCCCTTCCAACTTCAAAGAGGGATCTCTCTATATGATTTAGCTATGTTTCCAATTTTAGATATTAGGCTAGGTAAAGAAATAGGTCGGTTTTGTTGTCAAAGTATTTTTTTTCAAGTTGGTTGAGACAGTCTACACATCCATTAGGCTATGGGGTTTGTGTCTTAATAAATATGAAATACAAACCAGAAATGCAAAGGAACAATTTTCACAGGGAGAGATAATATAATCACTAGATCTTTTAGTAGCTTAAATGATGATGAGAAGAAAAGATGAGAAAGATAATTTCAACAAAGAAGCAGTTAAGAATTACTTTATTAAAAATACCAGAAGAAAAACACTAAAATCTTTCGAGTTAGAAACACGGTATACGAGATAAATCCTGCAACATTCGTTACTTTTAAAGATTAAAATTAGAAAAAAAGATGATCACAAAGAAAGAATAACATTTAACTTAGAGAGAAAACATCACCAGTGAATACACGCAAGAATCCTGTAAAAGTGTCTCCTTTTTATTAATGGAAGATCTCTTCAAAAATATTACAGTCTGATAGTGTCATGGTGTGAAGATCAACAACCCCCAATACTTTGAAAGGTGAAGTATTTATAACTCAAATTACAAATGGTCCTGTCATTGATGACTAGGACGTGCTAAATCTATTTTTAGCCTAACTAATTTAACAAATTTCCTAAATCTAGGAACTGCTTGATGACTTGGTGTAACTGCATACTGATTTCTGGGTAGACCGTTGATGAAGCCTTTGCACAACCTCATCTGACTAGACAACTGACTGGACCTGGACAACTCATCTGCTAATTGATCAGATCACAGAGCTCTTCCCATCTAAGATGACTAGGCACGTTGACTTTGAGCAGTGTTCGATACACTTCATCCATTTCTGTATACTTGGCGAATGTAGGCTTGGTGAGGAATATGTATCGAATCTCGTGTTGGATACTGATGTCCCACTGAAGGGCATCCAGGAATTCTTTACTGGTGATGCTCCCTTGTATGCCTACAAACTTTGAACTGTCCTTAGACACCTCATCCAATCTCTTCTTGTAATGTGGGAGTGTCATCAGTTTGTCATTAAAAACCTTCAGACCAGGTAGACCTTTCTTTTGGAGAGCCTCAATCTTACTAAAGAACCTTTGTACCCCCTGGTCCATGGCCTGAACCTTTTCTTCCAGCTGAAGCATTAGTCCTCTCTTGGTCAAAACTCTTTTGACCTCAAGGATGGTCTATGTTCTGTCTTCAATCTTCAGCTCTTCCAGCTCCTCCCTGGTCTTGGAATTTAGGAACTTGATGATCTCGTTTGCCTATGTTGGCCTATCTCCCAATTCTACTCTGATCTTCTCAATGGCTTGTTTTCTCCTTTGGACCAACTCATTCTACTCAAACATGATCTGGATCATGGGCCATATCTCATTCATGGACTTAGTGATGTCTGTCCATACACTCTCTTTAACATCGGCCAATGTCTTTCCTTCCACTCTTTGTTTCCGGAGCTATTGTAGCTCCTGCTTGAGCTGCTCTGTCACCTGATTTTCCTTGGAGAGGCTAGTCTAGAAGGAATTTTTGAGTTCTTGAAGGTTCTCAACTTCCTTTTTAATCCTGTTGATCTCTGTCTCCTGCAGGTTCATCTTTTCCATGGATTTGGCCAGGTCGGTTGTCTTCTCTTGTGATGTCAATGGAGTTGCAGATGGGATTGTTGTCACTGATGTTGTGCTTACTCCTGAAATCAGAATGGCACTCAATGGAATGACTTCCATTGGCTTCAGCTACTCCTTTTCCTTTAGTATTTTCTCCATCTCGACTTCCATTTCTTTGAGTTGTGCGTTCTGCTCCATGAGCATCTTTAGCATCTCATCCTTCTCGCCTTCTTTCTCTCCTATCTCCTTCGCCTACGATTCCTCCGTGGGTGGGAGATTCAGTTGTTTTCTCAAGGATTCTATATCAGCGTTCTTCTTCTTTATCATTTCCTCTGTTGCATTGACGTTCGAAGGATCATAACCGATCTTGAGGACCAACTCCTCCAAATTTTTGATCCTATTGGCCTTTGTGAATGATGAAATCTTCTCCATTTTGAGTTGTGTTTGAACATTGTTCAGTGACACCTGCAATTTGGATGCAGAAGTGGAAGCATGTGCCAACGTATAGAAAACCATTTCTCTAGTCTGCTTGTGCAAATCCATTTGATCGGCTGGGTGCACGTCCTTCGTCTAGAACTCGAAGGTGGACCTCTTGTAGTCAGTGATCACCTTGGGATATGGTACCTGTGCTTGGAGGAAGGCCATGTGCATTCTGCCCTTTTCTATTTCAAATGCAGACAGAAGCCGATGCTACACAGTCGACGTCTTCTTCCAAAACTGAGCGCAAGTACTGCTGGTAAGGGTCTGGTTTTTTTCTTGATCAGCTTGTACTTCTCGAAAATGCTCAACTTGGGCCCAGTCTTGCCTGGATGAGTGTCCAATGGGGAGTCTGTGGATTTATTTGGTAATGAAGGGGTGATGTCTTTATAGAGGCTTGAACCGAAGGGTGAAATAACTGACTTGATCACTGTGGTAGGCGAGGCTTCTTTTTCCCCTGTCGGGCCAGGGACTGACGAAGTCTTAGGCCTCTTAGTGTGCAGCTGGAACTCCTCGGAAGATACCTCAGTGACAAGCGAAGATAAATCCTACCTCAACCTCTTCTCCTTTGGGACCTGTGGCATGGTCGTTGGTGGCACAGTGGTCGGGGGAGCCTGTTGTTCCACTTCGACCAATGTGTTAGGCTCCCACACTGTCTGATTTGCAAATTTTTTCACCTCAGGCCTAGCTTCATGAACATACAGGATGTCTATGTTCTTCACCCTCATTTCTGAAATGATCCCACATGGATCATAATGACATGGGAAGCTTAGGAAGAACTTCATTTCTCTCAACATCTAGTCTACATCTTCCCCGGTGCCAAGATTGTTGCAGATGAAGGAGCCAATCTGCCCCTTGATTCTAAGTTGTTTCTTTTTCCTCAAAGATACAAAATGGATATCATCTAAATTCATAATCTGCCTTATATATTCTAAAGCAAAGATTCTGACCGGCAAATACTTGGGAAGCTTGTAAGGTGCTAACTCACACCCGTATACTCATCTCAGTATGATTCTAATACAGGTACCAATCCTCGATCTTTGTGTTGTTTGAGAGGTGCAGGATCCTCTGAACTTCATCGTTTATTCGAGGCTTGGGCCTGCCACCTAGCATGATTACCACAAGGTGGTAGAACAGGTCAATGAATGCCTTGAAGTTGTACTTTGTGGATTTGTTCTTCAGCAAGGAGATCCATGCTATGACTGCCTGAGGTCTACCATCTGCATCCGTCTTCTGCATGGAAAAACTAAATTTACCCCCCTGGAAGAAAACAAACAAGTAGGCTAGTATTGACGAATATCTGAACATGCCTTCCGTGCCAAAATTCACGAACTATTTGTGAATATTGTCTGCCAAGAATGTGCTGAAATCAAACTGGGTGGTGGGATTTTCATCAGTGGAGAAAATGGATAGAAAACCCAGAATGGGCTCATCTACCCACTAATCAGAATAGTATCCCAACAGAGTGCAAAGGGAAGAAATGACCTGGTTTCCCTTAGTGGAGAACATGGACGACGGGTAAGGGGGATTTGTGGAAGGGAATTGAGCAGATGTGGGAAGGAAAATCTCAAATATTTGAGCTCTTTGGGGAAAAGTCATTTTCTGATACAACTCTGTAAGGATTTCCAGGTTGAAAGGAGACGCAGAGTCGGCACGGGGAATTTGCATCATCTAGTCTATGGACTCGGGCGCAATGAAGAAAATGATTTCTCCGGACGAGGAGATGACGACTCTTTTTTCGAGGATATAATGAGCTTGACACTTGAGAGAAAACTCAGGAAAATGGTGGATCCGAGGGAAGAGGTAGAGGGGTAAATTGGACTCCCAGAGCCCAATTTCATCGCTCTGGTCCAGGAAAACTTCCCTGAGCCATGACTGGAGGTATGAGAAGTCAAAATTGCATTTGGAATCTATGATTAATCAGTCTTTTTTGACCAGTGGGATCTTGTCCAGGTCGACAGGAGGTGGGAGTAACGGATTCTCATCTCCTTCTTCTTGTTTGGATTTTGGCGCCATATCTGCAATAGTACCTGCAATAAACACAATGTTAGTGGGGGCGACTGACTATGGATGAGGGTGATGGAATGTAATGGAAGAGTAAGCGATGAATTTCTCTGGTGCGACGGGTGAATAGCGGAAGTAAGGGAAATAACGGTAGTTTTATTTAAAATGGGTTCGGTTGGGCGTAGGAGACAGGTCAGCTGGATAACGAATAAGTTATCCAGTAATAAATGGAAAACAGGTCATTTGGGGGTGAGATGGTAGGTGACGGTGGCTGAAGAATACGGACGGGTGACGTGGTGGCTAGGGATTGGAGGTAAAAGTCGTAATAAGGGGCTTGCCATGAGTGAAAGGGGGAGGGGATTGACAGCAGTTATGGGATGTGACTAACTCGGGAACAAGTGGAAGGTGACGTCCATAAGTGACGGGGGTCTGTCAAATAGCAGATGGTGATGGGACTTCAGGGCAAATAAAATGATGCCACATATAACAAGGGACCCTCCAGAGGGAGATAACCATTCCAGACCCCCCCCCTCGGTTAAAAGCAGATCATCCGGGGGGGTTCAAAAACCATTTTCGGTCGTTGATATGCGTGCTCGTTTCCTAGCTGCAAATCTTAGCGCGCCTTTTATCACTCATTCCGGACCCCCC
>JZKD02S0488055.1:83903-101557 GCA_000966675.3 Picea glauca | reverse complement strand
TGTAACAGGTTTCTCTCTTTTATGAATAAAAAAGAATTGAGATGTTTTGGCTTGTATATCTTATTGCATATGGTTGAGGTATGTTCCATGGTTATCTCTTTCTATTATTTGTTGCATACACACATATAAACACATCTAAATGGTATATCAACAAAATGTCTGACAAAATACCTCACTCAGAAAAAGTTCTAAAAAGACACCAAAATAGTGATGATCCTTGCATAATGGCTTGGGATCGTTACACAGAGAGTCACTATTAGGAATTTCAGACCTGAACAATTGCAGGCTATGTAAAAGTTTCCCACCCTGTCAGACTTAGTATACAATGCCAAATTCCTGGAAAATTTTAAACAGAAGGAATGTGTGCAATACGACAAGAGTATGTCCAGTTTAATCAAAGATTGGGTTTCACACCCTGTGAAGTTTAGGGTGGACAGTAATGGTATATATTCAATATCTTCTCTGGAACCACAATTTAAATATGTAGCTATGATGACCTGCAAATTATATGGGAGAGAGGACACCACACATTTTTTCCTTCAGTGGGTGCCTCTAATCCATTCAGTTGCCGAAGGTTGTTCCTTCAACTGGGCTAAACTATTGTCTGATAGTTTGAATAGTCGAGTTACAGAGTATCGAGAGTAGAAGGAGAGCAGAATGATCGCTTCATTCTTTATGCCTGCATATATCATGGAAGTCGTTTGTTTTCTAACACCTTTTCCCTTAATGAGTTGGAGTTGGACTCCATCGAAACCTGAGCCTATCCACATCTACCATTCAAAGTTGTGGGAAGACAAAGCTTCAGACTTTGTATATGAAATATTTAACTGGGTAATGGTACCATTGCACGTCACTATCTTCGGCCACCCACCACCCAGGATCTCAGACAGTATCGTGGTAAATCCGAGCAGTATAGCCGATTGGTA
The DNA here is from genome assembly GCA_000966675.3 of Picea glauca. NCBI lineage: Eukaryota > Viridiplantae > Streptophyta > Pinopsida > Pinales > Pinaceae > Picea > Picea glauca. The sequence goes on along the minus strand of JZKD02S0488055.1, from coordinate 100,631 downwards.
CGTGGAAGCAGAATTTTCATATCTCAGGGTTTTCAGCGCTTCTGTTCCTCTGCATGCCTTACCACTATTCATACCTGATAGGCTGGCTTGTCATGAGATTAGCAGCAAACTATAATCGATGGCGTAAGAAAGGAACTTAAGGGATATTCTAAGAAGGTATGGCCACCTTTTCCTATTAATTTAAATTCCTATTCTTTGTTAGATTTCGGGCATGCTAAAGCTGAGGCAGCAGCCCTAGAAGACCTGAAATTGGTTCATGTCAAATTCAAGAAGCACGATCCACATAAGGTCGTAAGTAACCACTTAGCCAATTGTGGGCTTAAAAGCTTTGAGCACAAAAATTCACCCTCGGATGACATTTTTCGAGCCATGAGATCTTATGCCGAGGTTTTGGCTCGGATACAATCCCTGGCACCTGAAGAAAGGGCCGATGTTTTAAAATTCCAAGAGCATCGGTGGAGTTGTCTTCCCCCAGTATTGCAGGGTGAGAATCCAATAACAGCAGAGGTGCAGCAAAAAGAAGCCGAAGGCTAAAAAGATTCATTACCTAGACAAGAAGAACACCAGGACAAGGAAGAGCAAACTAGGAGCCTGAAACCAGAAATGAAAACTCCCAATCTACCGAAAAAGAAGACTCCAGTTGCCACTCCAAGCCAATCAGCTAAGCAAATTGGATATCCCATCGCCTCCATTACTCCCTTACAGTTAACTCAAGGGAACATAGACACAGGGTGTATTTTCAATGAAGAATTGAGACCTATAAGGATGGAAGAGCTCCCTCCAAATGAGTTCTTTTTTAATAAAAAGAGAAAATATGTGGTAAAAAGAGAATTCTATCAAGAATCAGGATCAACGGCCAAGAAATTTAATGTGTTGACCGACGGGAAAGATATGAAGAAAGAAGATTTTGCGACAAAAATAGTTGGGACATTAGGGGCATTTGCTACGGCAAACCAATTTTCAATCGGAATTTTGAAAAATTAGTTGAAGAGAAAAAATTGCCTCATCAAAACCTTAGAAGCTAAGCTAGCCACAACAGAGGAAGCTACCAAGGACCAAGTGAACACAGGAATAGAACAAGAAAGAATGGCTGACAAAAAGGAAATTGAGTTTCTCAAAGCTAAGCTCGAACAAGCAGAGCTGGTAGCTCAGACCAATCAAATACAGGTAGGCCAACAAAGAGACTTGATTGAGTAGTTACAGGTTAGATTAGAGTTTGTCGAAAGCCAAGTTATAAATATTGGGATATTCCAGTCCCAGGCTATGGAGATTCGAAGCAGAGTTTCTGCAGCCCAACAAAGTTTACTTGCCAAGGTAAAGACGATTCGAGACAACTGCCTGCTTGTTGATCAAGTATTGGAAAACTTATCTGTTAGAGAGAGAGAAGATGGAGTAGCTCGGGTCACATTTCAAGAGGCTGTAATAGCTACAACAAATAGGGAATCGGTAAATAGTTCCGAGTTTTCCATTTCGAAACAAACCCGAGGTAATATTTTGTTGAAAGAATGGGAATGCAACATATCAGAAGGCAAATTGCAAGCCAAGAGGATAAGGAAATCCTGGGAAGAGGCCTTCGGTTCTATAGATGGAGATCTGTTAGGCATTAATAGTGAGAGCAATGTTGAGACACTGAACCAAATGAATATATCGAAATTCTCGCTTGATATAAATGAGAAAGAAGAAAGAGATTCAGTCGAAATCTCACAAGTAACTCTTGCAGACATAGTTCAAATAGATAAATGGATTATTAAACCAAGTGTGTGATTGTGCACTATCGACATCCTAGACCGACAGATGGAAGAAAGGTTACCACAATTAGTCAGAGATTGTTATATTTTTGAGGCCAATTGTCAAGCGGAACCTTCTAGGTTGATATCTTGGTTGGTGGAAAAATGTGTCACTTGTACTGAGCATGCAAAGGGGCAGGCTTCTGGTGCCAAATAAAGACAGAGATAAAGAAATGGAACACTTGATCTCCTTCTTGTTGTAACTGAAAATCCTAGAACGATTGAGATTCCATCATATGTAAATCTATATAAATATACAATAGAAGGAAGGATCAAGGGCTGGACCTTTTTAGGTCGATTGTAATAGATATTTTTCTCTCTCGAGAGTTAATACAAAGCAAATCCAAAGATTCTCGATTCCATCACGACTGTGTTATGAGTTTGTTTCCTTGTATTTCATATTTTATTTCATTTCATATATATATATCTGATGAATGCTTCGTTATAACTTAGTACAACCTCTACTATAGTGAATAAATTTTAGTTTTCTATATTGTTTACCATTTTTCCTCTGTACCAGCTATCGGTAGGTATAAGACCAATGAGCATTTTAGATTTCTATATATATTTTATGCTTCATCAGGTTATTTCTTAACCTTTTTCTTTTTCTGTTTATAAGTGAGATTCTCCCTTGATAGGAGCCTTACATGATAGACAGCTTAATGTTTTCTCACACCTCATACATATTTGTTGAAATATAACTTAGTTAAGGTAAAGGGCCTTTGGTTTGCACCCGGTTTTCACTACTAGAGCTATAAACTCTCCTTTATATGACCGAAATCGAGACAACATCTAAAAAAGTATTGAGATTTTACTATCATTACGTTCCTCCATGACTGTCCCTGCGACAAGATAGCCTAATATCCAACCCAGACTATCAGATCAAACACATATTGCTTTGAATATTTTTTATACTATTATTAAAATAGCCACTACCTGGGTGGAACTGAAACGTTCGTGGGCAGCGATTGAAAGAGACATAAACATCCAGGAACAATTGGAAGCTAGACAACAACCTATAAATCGGCCCTATCTTACCTTGCCGAAGGTTGACATTTCTTCCTTCTCTACCCTTTACTCACTTTCGGATGCCTAGACATTGTACTTATAAGCCTTAAGTACAGACTCTGGAAAAACAGGTAGCATAATTCCTCTCATGTTCTTTTAATTTTTGGGACTCATAACATACCACATGATCCTTTTGTGTGAGGACTCCACCAATTCCTTCCTTGAATGCATTTGTGCATGCAAAAAAGTCGTCATTGGGATCTACAATCGTCAATATTGGCATACTAGTCAAAATGTCTTTCCGTTGCTGAAATCTCTATTCACACTCCGAAGTCCATTCAAATTTCACTCACTTATTTTGCAAAGAAGTGATTGGGCTTGCAATATTTTAGAATTCTTTTATGAATCTTTGGTAATAACCAAAAATACCCATGAATGATCTGACCTATGTCACATTTCTTAGCGTTGGGCATACTCTAATGGCCTCTATCTTTTTGGGATGAATTGTTATCCCATCAGCTGAAATAATATGCCTCTAGTAGTGAATCTTCTTTTGATAAAAGATGTACTTACTTAGCTTGGCATACAACTTGTGCTCTCTTAAAACTTGCAAAACCATTCTTAAATGTTTCTCATGTTATTTTTATGTCTTTGAGTAGATGATTATATCATCCGGGAACACAATCACAAACTTTTGCAGGTACTCCTTCAACACTCCATTCATCAGGAACATGAAAATTGTTGGTGCATTTGATAGCCCAAATGACACTATCGTGAATTCATAATTCTTGTATCTTGTCTTGAATGTTGACTTGTTGATATTTTATTCCTTTATTCTCACTTTGTGATAACCTGATCTCAAGTCAATATTGGAAAATGATACTTGTTCTTTATGATGACCGTATTCAGTTATATGAAATCAATACACAGCCTTAAGGTTCCATCTTTCTTCTTTACAAATAGCACTAGGGCACCCCAAGGTGACACACTTGGGCATATATACCCGTTCTTTAACATTTCTTCAAGTTGCTTCTGCAAATATTTCAATTCTAGTGTGGCCATTTTGTATGGATTTTTGGACACTAGGGTAACTCCTTGCACCAAATCAATGGAGAAGTCAATGTCTCTCTTCGGTGGAAATCTTAGAATCTCCCCAAAAACATCTCTAAAATCCTTCAAGATTGGATGGTCTTCAATACTTTCCATTTTATCTTTGGCTTCCTCTTCCATATGTGATATGGGATATTTTCATCGATGTGACTTATTAAAGAATTGTATTAAATGAGTATAAATAGAAATGCACAATAAAGAAGGAAATCTCAATGATAAAGAGACATAAGCATTAGATATGAACACCAAAACTTGATAACGGTGTTCATCCCTAGTGGACTACGTCTCTAGGTCCTTCTCTCAAACATGTAGGCCTTTTTATTAACTCAACAAAATAATTTGGAAAAATACATAAGTATACCTCATTCTGGATTTAAGCTACAGACGCTTTGCTCAGATCAGAAAACAAATAGAACCATTGAATTTGTGGCGTTGAATTACCCAAAAATGACTTTTTCCATGCCTCGATCTGAGTCTGACACTTTTAGGCCCAAGAGAAATTGTGTCTTGGTTTCCATGCCTACAACCTACAATAAATTAATGGAATCTGTCTTGAAATCCATGCTTGACCGTACCATCACGTGCCCTGGCCCTTCCCCCCGTGCACTGGAAGAAGTCAAAATTTAAATAAAAAGTTGGGTGGATTAACCAACGGGACCGTTTGGTCCAACGGTTGGTGGAGGAAATTTAAAGAGTGTTTGTTGGGGATGTCTCATGGTCAAACCCGTGGGCCTCCCCTTTTAATACATTGTTTGTTATATATATATTTCCAACATATAAATTGTGGGATCCTTTCTAACTCTGGTGATGGCATTATATTTGGTGTTAAGTGGTTTCAGTCGGCCATATATGGTGAGATAACTATTTAAATATGGCAGATTGGGCGTTGGCACCAGCCAACCCCACCTTTGTTTTGAAAATTTCATTTGTTGGACCTCACTATGCATTTGCCCACTACCACGTGGTAGCCCATGACTGGGCCACATGGTGGCCTTTCATTGGCCCATGTCACCACATTACATGTTCATGCCACATCATCCATGTCGCATCATGTTTCCACATCACCTGTCAGGTGGTTGTATAGATTTCCATGTGGTTGTATGGACTGCCATGTGACACTTTTCCATTGGTCCACAGACTGACCAGAAAATGCCAAAAATGAGTGAAACGTGGCAGCCTTTGGTTCCACCATGACATCGTGCTAACATCATCATGACATGTGTCTCCCTCTGTGTGTGCCACATGCTTTTTACAGACATTAACGTCATCTGTACTGATGTTGATGTTAGCAGTACAGATGATGACTCATCCCTACTGATTGGGTTAGGTTGACCAAAAATTTGATCGCAAATATATTTTGATTCATAACTCTGTTTGATGAGTCATTTACGTCGTTGGAAAGCTTGTGACGTGATCTTCACGATGATGACAATTTCACTGAGTTTTGAGGACTTTGAAATTTTCCTTTTCTCTATCTATCGAGGACATTATGAGCTTCCTAAGGTGCTTCTGTGAATTTTGAGTTATCCTTAGACTTCTCTGGATCCTTTTTGGATCACGCCTTCCCACTGAGAGATTTTTGGACCACCAAAAGATTTCATCAATCAACAGATAAGTGAGGGAAGAGTTCCCTCACTTTGTCTTTCTCAATCCCTTTTTCCTTGCTTGGATGTGTGCCTTTTAATCCCACTCGAAGATAATCAACATCACCCCTGCGTGAAGTTGTCGTCATTTTTTCCAGGATGATATCTTCCATATACTCATCCAAGTACTCAGGAGAAAACTCATCAATTGAAGGTATTGAAACTTCCTCACCCTGATCCATGATCATGGGAGGCTCAAAAATTTTCAAGTTTTCCACATTTACAATTGAGTGGATCTACATATAAGGTGGAATATCTAAACAAAAAATCATCAGTGTCACTTTTCTCCAAAATAGTGAAGGGTCCACATCGGATAGGATTGAGTTTCTTACCTTATCCCTTAAACCGCTCCTTGTTGATGTGAATCCATACCTGGTCTCCAACCTGGAACTGATGATCAACCATGTGTTTCCCATGTCAAGATTTATATTGTGCTTGACTCTTCTCCAATTGTTCCCTAACTGCTTGGTGTACTTGTTGGATCATTTGAATGAAATTGTGGGCCCTATATTCATTTCTTTCTTTATTGGAATCGACATCTTTCCCAGACATCAAGTCTAAAGGGACCTTAGGAAAATACCCAAAACATGTCTCAAATGGTGAACACTGAGTGGAGGAATGTAATGCTTGATTATAAGCATGATGTACATAGAGTATTTGTTCATCCCACAACTTGGGATGCTTGTTGCAGTAGCCTCGAAGCAAAAGTACCAATGTTCAGTTAACAACCTTTGTTTGTCCCTCGCTTTGTGGATGGAAAGTAGTACTCCTCTTCAACTTGGCGTCCATCATTCTCCACAAGTTTGTCCAAAAATATCCAAGGAATTGAGTATCTCGATCCAAGATGATGGATTTGGGTATTACAAGGTGAACCCAAACATACTGAAAGAAGAGATTAGCAGTCTGCTCAGTAGTGATCTATTTTTTACATAGCATCAAGATACACATCTTACTAAACCTATCCATTACTACATACAAATAGTCATGACTCCTTTTCGACATTGGTAAACCCCCTACAAAATCCATGGGGATACTCTCCCATGGATGGGATGGAACAGGAAGTGGTGAGTATAGCCCCAATTTTCTATTAGTGGGATTACAAGTAGAACACGTCACACACCACTTTACATATTTAGTTACAATTTCTTTCATCTAAGGCCAATAACAAAACCTTTGTAGATGAGCCATATTTTTTCCTACCCCAAAATTCCCAGACACAAGAGAAGTGTGAGCTTCTCATATTACATGGATTGGTTCACTTGTAGGAATACATAGCTTTCTAAGATGGTATAGTAGTTTTCCCTGCAGACAATAGTTCTCTACCTGTGCACCATGGGATATATTTTCAAATACCTCTTTAAAATCATCATCAACAACATATTGTTCCACATAGATATCATGAGATAAAGAAGCATTCTTCAAAATAATCAATAGGAGGTCTAGAAAGCATATCAGCTACCTTGTTACTTGTACCCTTTTTGTATTTGATTACCAAATGAAATTGTTGAAGAAAACCCATCCACCTATAATGTCGATATTGTTACAGCTTGGTTTTTGCTTGGAGATATTGTAAGGGTTGATGATTTGTATGTATGATTTTTTCCTTCCCTAACAAATAGTGCTTCCATTTATTTACACTTTGAACTAATGCACACAACTCTTTATCATATGTAGGATAGTTAACAATAGCTTGGTCAAAATTTTCAGAGTGGTAACAGATAGGCTTACGATATTGCATCAATATTGCACCCATGGTGTATCTATTGGCATCTATCTCGATCTCAAAAGGCTGTTGAAGATTCGGTAGTGCTAATACTAGTGAGGTGCTTATCTTTTCCTTCAAATTGTCGAAGGTTTATTGTTGCTTTCCTCCCCACTGAAAAGTGTTCTTCACACTAGTTAAGGAATGCAAAGGAGCAACGATGAAAGAGAAATTTGCTATGAATCTCCTCCAATACTAACCTGCACCCAAGAAGATCTGTGTTTCAGTTACATTTGTGGGATCAAGCCAATTTACAATTACATCAACCTTGGAAGGATCAATTTTCAATTGTCCTCCTACTAAAATATGACCTAAGTACACTAGTGCAGTTTTTCCAAATTCACATTTAGACAATTTTACATACAACTATTCCCTTTGCAAAGTATCAAATACTTGTTTTACATGCCTTACATGTTCATCCCAAGTCCCACTGAATATAATAATGTTGTCTAAATATACAATTACAAAATCATCTAGAAATGGCCTGAATACATCATTCATCACACACATGAAGGTTGTCAGAGCATTACAAATCCCAAATGGAATAAATAACCACTCAAACAATCCTCGTTTGGTTTTAAAGGCAGATTTCCATGCATCCTATTCTGCAACCTTGATTTGATGGTATCCACTGCACAAATCCAACTTAGTGAAATAAACAACATTCTTTAATTGATCATGTAAATCATCTATACGAGGAAGAGGGTATCGATTTTTCACCGTGATTTTTTTAAGGCTCTATAATTGACACACATTCATCATGTGCCATCCTTCTTTGGCACCATCATGATCAGAGAACCACAAGGAGATGAACTAAGTATGACAAACCCTTGATCCAATAAGCCTTGTACCTGTTTTTTTATTTATGTCATCTCTACAACTGACATCATGTACATTCCCACATTAGGAAGAGAAGAATATTTTTGAAGATGTATTTCATGTTGGATTTCCCTCTTGGGAGGTAATATGTCTGGTTCTTGAAAGATGTCATCATACTTAAACAATATCAATTAATTCTTTCTTATGAGAAGGATCACATCCTTGCAAGGCGTCAGATGTTCTGACATCCTTTTCCCTTAAGACCATGAGTACATATCTAGTATTAGTGTTTATGAGTATGTTCATTTGTCCTTCACTAACAAGTGTTGTGTTTATCTTCATGATGTGGGCTCTAACGATATATTCCACTCCCCCTTTAGTAAGGTTATATTTATTCTCATGACGAAAGAAGATTGCTTTTCTATCATAAAGATAAGGACCCCCTAGCATTATGCCACATATAACAAGTGATACAACATCCAAATCCACTTCATCAATCAAATTTGAAGCAATAGAAAATTTGACCCTACACTACTTGGTGACAATAATTTTTTCTTTATCACATACCCAACCAAGAGAATAAGGCTTTGGATGTGGTTTAGTTTCAAGACCCATATTTTTGACAAGTGCTTCAGATATCAAGTTTACTTGGGAACCTGGATCAAACAATGTATCTATCTTAGTGTGCTTAGATACAACTCTTATATGAAATAATTCATTCATCTTTATTTCATCATCATGAGATTCATTTTGGGAATTTGAACTAGCATGAAGGGAATATTTACCTTGTACTCCAACCGATGTGAACTTTTCCTCGTCTCTTGAATTGGAACCAATATCTTGTTGTACTGTAGCAATGGTATTTGTCTTCCCCTTTCCACTGAATTGTTTCGATCTTTTATCTGAATGTAATTTCCAACATTGTTCATCACTGTGACCATTCTGCTTGCAATGAGTGCAAGATGGCTTTCCTTATTCCCTCTTTACAGTGGCGGTATTTTTTTCCTTACTTTGAAACTTTCCTTTAAATTGATTATGTGTGAATTTGGAAGGTTTCTGTGTGGAATATTCTTGAACATAATTTCCCCCATTCTCAAGGTGAGTGGCTTGCACACAAACTTCATCAAGACTAGTGGGGTTAAACAATAGTAAATTATGATGAATATAATTGTGAAGTGCACCAATATACTTCATTAAAGTTTTATAAGAATCTAAAGGAATGTTTAATGCAAGAGCTTTCTTCCTAAATTCTTCTATGAAACTTTGTACAGTTTGACCTTTACTTTGTCTTAAAGTTTGTTATTCCATCATTGCTTTATGTAAATAACCCAATGGATAAAATTGCTTCCTTATTGTTGATTTAAATTCCAACCATGAGGAAAGAATATTACCACACTTACTTATGTCCTGAAGTTATCTCTCCCACCATACGAGAGCAGTGCCTTCCAACCAAAGAGAGTCCAATTGCACTTTAACTTCCTCTTCATCAATATGTTGAACACGAAAATATACTTCAACCTATTGGATCCAATTATCTACATTTTCAAGATTAGCATCTCCATTAAACATAGGTAAAGAAAATGTTACATCAAGTTTTAATAATGCTTTCTTAAAAGAAGCTTTATGGCTAGAATGATGAGAACAATGAGAATGATAAAAGGAAAAATATATAGAACTCAATGGTGAAGATGGAGGCTCAGGAGGGTATCCTCCAGCCCCTTGATTCACTGAAGCATTTTCATCCGTTGATGCTTCCTTTTTCTTCCCTTTCTTTTCCATTCTCTTCTCGTAATATCCATACATTTTCTTGATCATATCTGACATGTGATAGAAGACCATATGGAAGTTTTTCTCCTGTTCATCACGCTTTTCCTCTTCATCCATTTTCTTCTTTCGAGGATGCACGACCAACTTTGGGGTTGAAAGTATTAAGTGTTCCTTCATATTGTTTATTCTTGGTCCTAGTAAGCATTCACACTCAACAATTCAATTCAAAGATGACTTCTCTGATACCAACATGATCTGGGATATTTTCATCAATGTGACTTATTAAGGAATTGTATTAAATGAGTATAAAAGGAAATGAACCATAAAGAAGGAAAGATCGATGATAAAGAGACATAAGCATCAGATTTGAACACAAAAACTTGATAATAGAGTTCGTCCTTGGTGGACTACGTATTTGGGTCCTACTCTCAAATGGGTAGGCCTTTTTATTAACTCAGCAAAATAATTTGGCAAAATACATAAGTATACCTCATTTTGGAGTTAAGCTACAGAAGCTTTGATTCAATCAGAAAACAAAATGCACCACTGAATTTGTGGCATCAAATTACCCAAAAATGATTGTCTCCATGCCTTGATCTGAGTCTGGCACTTTCAAGCCCAAGAGAAATTATGTATTGGTTTTCATGCTTGCAACCTGTAATAAATTAATGGAATCTGTCTTGAAATTTGTGCCTGACAGTATCGTTGTGTGCCCTGGTCCTTCCCCCTGTGCACTAGAAGAAATCAAAATTTAAATAAAAAAGGTGGGTGGATTAACCAATGTGACCGTTTGGTCCAACGATTGGTGGAGGCAATTTAAAGAGTGTTTTTTGGCGAGGTCCCGGGGTCAAACCCATGGGCCTCCCCTTTTAATACATTGTTTGTTATATATATATATATATATATATATATATATATATATATATATATATATATATATATATATATATATATATATATTTCCAAGATATAAACCGTGGGATCCTTGCTAACTAGGCGATGGCATTAGATTTGGTGGTAAGTGGTTTCAATTGGCCATATATGGTGGGATAACTATTTAAATATGGTGGATTGGGGGTTGGCTCCAGCCAACCCGCCTTTTTTTTTAAATTCTAGTTGTTGGACCTCACTGCATTTTCTCGTTGCCATGTGGCAGCCCATGACTGGGCCACATGGTATCCTTTCATTGGCCCACATCACCACATTGCATGGTCATGCCATGTCATCCCTATCGCATCATCTTGCCATGTCACCTGTCGGGTGGCTATATGGATTTCCATGTGGCTGTACAGACTGCCACGTGGAATTTTTCCATTGGTCCACGGACTGACCAGAAAACGCCAAAAATGAGTAACATGTGGCAGCCTATGATGTTGACACATCATCATGACATGTATTTTCCTTTCTATGTGCCACGTACCCTATATGGACACTGACATCATATGTATTGATGCTAACGTTAGCAATACAGATGTTGACTCATCCCTGCTGACTAGGCTAGGTTGACCAAAACTTTGACTGTGAATATCTTTTGATCTGTAACTCTTTTTGATGAGTCGTTTACTCCATTGGAAATCTTGTGATGCGCTCTTTGTGATGATGCCAATTTCATTTAGTTTTGAGGAATTTGAATTTTTTCCTTTTCTTTGTCTACTGAGGCCATTCTAAGCTTCCTAAGGTGCTTCTGTGAATTATGAGTTTTCCTTAGACTTCTTTGTATCCTTTTTGGATCAATATGGGATAAAAAAAATTAACATCCCTTCTTGAAACTATTTTTCAACTACATGGCTGAAATGTCTCTAACAACTACAATCCTTGGAATGCCTTGAACCTTTCCTTGTTTCCCTTCTTCATCAAGACAAGTGATTATCTTGTTGTAACAGTCTAGGACAACATGGTGTTTTTCCAACCAATACATGCCAATTATAAAATCATATGAACCCAATGGTATGATGTTTACATCTACCTTTGTACTAATTCCATTCATGTATACTAGACAATATTTAACCAGGTCATTGATTTTCCTCTTAGCCCATGTGGCTAAATGAAATAACCAATATGTCTTATGCTTACTCCTTTGCAAGTGAAATCTTTCAAAAATGTTAGAGTTTATGTAACTATGTATAGCTCCAGAATCTATTAAAACTACTATGGGTTGGTTATCAATCCTACCTTCCACTTAAATTGTGGGGGATTGGTTTTCTACTTGCTTGTTGTCCAAGGCTGCATAAATCCTTGGCATGTTTCCTCCCATGTCTTCAAATATTTTATCCTATTGAATGTTGTGGAAAGTCATCATTGTTTCTCCTTTGTGAGGGAATCCCATAAATAAATGATTTCCCTCACATCCCCAACATTGTACAAGCTACTTCCTTGGCCTTTCCCCAAATGAATATTCCATTCGGGGATCATTTTGGGTTGACTGTCCTTGTTGATTTGTTTGTGATTTATTCTTTAAAAAGGGTGGTTTAAAACCTTTCCGCCTTTGATTCCTCTTTCCTTTCATCTTGTGAGTCCAAATTTTTTGGAAGATTGTCCTCCCTCTTCTCTACTCATAAAGACGCTTTGCTCTCCTTATGGCCTCCTCCAAATTCTTGGGGTTATCATAGTGTATCTTGTCACTGTAAAAGGAGGGTAAACCACTCAAAAATATTTGGATTTTGACCTTTTCATCCTTTATGAATCCCACATACTTCAACAACTCAAAGAACCTCTTCTCATATTCATCCATTGTCATGCTTCCCAACTTGAATTCAAAGAACTCTTTCATATTCCTTTCATAGTAATGCTTTGACACATATTTCTCTTGGAAATATCCTTTGAATTTCCTCCATGAGACCCTCTTCTCATCAAGGTACTTGGCTTTCTTAAGTTGATCCCACCACATAGTTTCCTTTCCTTGTAGGTGGTAGGTTGCAATTCATTTCTACCCTTGAGGGATAATCATGCAGTTAGAAATATTTCTTCATTTCCAAAAACCACACTTCAAATTCTTCTCCCTTTCTATGCTCACCATTAAAATTTGGTGGCTTGTTTTTCTTGATATCACCTTGTAAGATGTTTTCCTTAGTCCTTCTCCTCTGCCTCCTGATAGGAGACACACTTGGGATGCTCCCTGGACCTAAACATGCATGAGATATCCTAGTGGATTTATCTTTGGAATGATGGAAATTGTTCATACTTATTGACTTATTGTCATTCATTTGATCATCCCTTATGTTAGGGGATATGGATGTTGTCACTTGTCTATCATTAGCTTCTTTCTTTGTGCCAAAGTATTTATTGTATTGTGTCTACAACATATATAGACTCCTAAGTATCTTGTCCCGAGCTTTCATAATATTCTCATTATCTCCCTATATCTCTGCACTTATCTCTTTAGGATTATCATAGTTTACAAGCTACTACATGCCTTTTCTTCCATTACGCTCATTCTTAGCATTTCCCATGCTATCCTATAGCCCTCTAATTTCCTCTTCATGGTTGTAGGACCCTTGGGAATCCTCCATGACTATAGTTCTCATACAAGAACCAAAATTCCCTTATGTACCTCTAAATTTTTCAATAAAATGTGCATGCAATAAAAAATTTATTAGACAAAAATATATGCATACATAGTTCTAGAAAATGAATGCATAAATTTTCTTCTCTTTAATGCCACCAACCATATTATTTTGAGTTGAATGTAACTTATATCGCTCAGATCAATTTTTTGGGTTGATATATGGATTTTCCTATTAAACACCTCTTCGATGATTATTCATTTTCCAAAATCTGAGCTTCAAGTTGAAAATTATGGTCCAAGGAAGTTTAGACTATTTTCCCATTTTTATCCATGTATGCTACATCTGTTTTCTTCCTCTTCCTATGTAATTTTGTGGACCTAGATTGCAAATATAGTTCCATGGATGTCTTCTATGGTCCATAATATTTCCATAAACTTCTCTTGTGTCCCAAATTGACTTCTGAGCAAGGAGTTATGCCATCTAGAAGCAAACTAGTGCTGAAAATATACCTTGTATTGTTTTAGCTATAAATTTCACATACGAGCTTTGATTTGCACTCAAAATAGCTTGTTGCAAAGCTCTCACTGATATTTTTCATTTTAAGTAGTAGACGATACACATAGTCAAATCTATTTTGACTACCTAAAAATGTCATTTAGGGCCTCAAAAATGCCCCTACAAGTTGATGACCTTCAAAAATCATAATTTTTTGTAGGAAATTCATTGTTTTATTGTTATAACAATATTTTAATTGGAGCCTTCGATCTAGAAATAGGGATTAATCTCAACCATTTATCCATTAAAATTTCTCTACGCCCACAGATGAATCTCCATTGTTGATCGTCCAAATCGAAAAGTGATCTAGATCATTGATTCGAAAATCCATCGATGATAAACAATTTTCATTGACAAAGAAAACTTGTTCATAAATTTCACTGAACTCCAATAATCGATGATAAACTATTTACTTAGTGAACTAAACTTGTTCACATATTTCCCTGAACATCGATCATCAACGATCAATCATTTCTTGGCTAACGTGACATGACACATGGACGTTGACATGGCATGACACCTAGATGTTGATGTGGAAATATAGTTGATGTGGCATGACATGTGGATGTTGACATGGCATGAAATTCCATCCCCCTCTTTCCCTTTCATCAATGATCAACAAATTCTCTTGGATGAACCAAACACCTCACCAATTTCACCGTCCTGACCATCGATGATCGACAATTTCCTTTGGTCAGACCAAACACTTTGTTAATCATGTCAATCCAACCACTGGCCATTGGTGATTTATATTGGAGAAAAAAAAACTTCTCCAATCTTGTTCATCTGACCATTGACCATTGGCATTCTCTCTTGGAAAACCAATTTTTCCCATGAATTTCGTCGAATTTTGATACTTAGAAATTTTTACACTTAAATTAGGATGAATTTGTGTCATTGTTATACCAGTTAAAATGATAATTACCATTGATCCACCATACTTCATCCAAATCTAATGACGATTATTGACCATCAATTTTCTCTATTTTTCCAAGCTCCAAAAATGGATCCTAGATGTCGATCTATTGGGCTTCACCAAACTGCGAAAATGAATCTCAACCATCAATTTTCTCCATTTTTCTAGCCTCCAAAAATGGATCTCGATCATCGATTTTCCTCATTTTGAAAAATGTTGAAAATGAAACTCGACCATCAATCTTCCTCATTTTGCAAAATTCCAAAAATGAATCTCAACCATCGATTTGCTTCATTTTTCCAACTCCGAAAAACTTAGAATTTTTTAATAAATCTACGATGAATTTGTGTCATTGACCTCAAAATAAAATGAGATCTTGACCATCAATCCATCAAATTCACCCAACTTCTTCAACCACCATTAAAATGTAAATTTTAACCTTCCAAATCGAATTTAGCTTTGCAACCTGCAAATTAATTCCATTGATCACCTCTTGACAGTTCTGACGGAAAATTTGACCTGAAATTGCTCAGAAATTTGGGGATTTCACTATGGTTTCATAATTTCCCCCAAATCCATCACTGGTGAAACTATGCAACATAATTCTACCAAATTCGCCTTGGATTTGGCCTATACAAGCTCGGTGTTGAACCAAAATCTATGATAGCAATCTGTAATGTCCCCCAACTTAACTGAGGAACATTAATATGTGGAAAAATACATAAAAATAAAAACTTTTTGCTAAATAAGTTCATGTATCTTACTAGCTACTTAATCATATAGATTTAACCACGATCTAAATGCATCTAAAACATATTGGAATAACACATGAATGCAACTAATAACTCATTATAGTATCATATAAATCAATCTCATACATAAATTTAATGAAAAACAATTAAAACTCATAATGCAAGATAGAAAACAAATAAAACACTTATATTTTTAAAATAGTTGTGCAACTAGCTGCTTGGGACAAACATTCCACCCAACAATGGACTTGTTGTTCCAAATATCAATAGTGAAGCACCCCCGAGCTGGGGCTAGAAATCCACAAAAGAGGGTGGTCTCTCACTGTCCACTCAGCTCATAAAATTCCACAACCCACTTGAATTCTCCTACAACTATCCTGACTTTCCACCAACTCTCTTCCTCTCGACCTGCCCAACTCAAGGAATGTACCCCTTCACTGCTTTCATTCCATCGGGTGTACCATTATTTTATCAGGGTCTCTCTAGCACATGTAACCAATAATCTCACTATTGGTAACTCAAGGGAGCTCACTGCTAGGAAAACTAACAAGAAAACAATAACATCAAGCTTGTTTATATAATGAAACTCTCATATAATTTCACTCTTCAGGCATGAAAACCTGGTTCTTCTACAAACCTGACAACTTTCCCCTTCGGTATTCATAGGTCCAAATGCTCCATAATTTTCCCTCCATTGTTGCTCCAGCTCCAATGCTCTTCTTTCATGTTCTATTCTTGATGTTCATGCAAAAACATGACATTACAAAAAATTCCCCCTTGGCCATACAAATTTCCTCCTTTTTTCTTGATTTCTTGAATTACACTCTTCCCTAAGATGATTATATTTCATCCCCCATGATCCCCATAACTATGGCATGTGACTCATCACACCCACCCTCTTACATGCATTCAATGATTGGCTTTGGGAACACTCAACAACAAAATAGAAGGTCCACTCAAAACATTAAAATTAGGAAAAAGGATTGGTAATTAAGCTCATGAATAAAACCCCCTTTTAAGACCCCTCCTCTCTTGTGGATTAATCAACCCCCATCTTTGTCCATGTCCCCCAAGCAACTAACATCACATTTTATTTATTAAAA
>JZKD02S0488055.1:66737-80273 GCA_000966675.3 Picea glauca | reverse complement strand
AAACTTCAATAAAACACAGTTGATGCATTATGCATGAGGCATACACTATGAAGCAAGAAGCAGAAGAACTAATTGCACCTAAATATTAATATTTATTTTACACACATGAAATAGTGACATAAAACAACTTTATTTTGTTGATAATAAACAAACATTAACACCAAAGTCTTTTAACTTTTTAAATATCTCAATGTTTTTACGTATATACATATATATAAAGTGAACAAAATGCTTTTATGCATATGCCTAACTTAAAAAAAGTTATTAAACATATATATCTTTCACACCTATGCATAGGTATATCCCCCACATGACCAATAAAACACAACAAACTTCAACAAAACACAGTAGTTGCATTACGCATGAGGCATACACTATGAAAAAACAAAATTCAATAAAACACAGTAGCTACATTATGCATGAGGTATACACTATGAAGCAAGAAGTAGATGAACTAAATGTTTTTACTTGTTTTTTACTTTAATATTATATCCCGTCTAACTCGACAGTGACATTAACACCAAAGTCTTTTAACTTTTTAGATATCTCAATGCCTTTATGTATATACATTTATTAAAAAATAAGTATATAAAGTGAACAAAATATTTTTGATCATGTGTCTAACTTAAAAAATATTGTTAAACATATATATCTTCCACATAGATATATCTTCGTCACATACATATCTTCTGCATGAATATATCTTTCGCACCTGATCTAGGTGGATATAGGTGGCCACCCACCTAATCCAACTGGCTCAAACCAGTTCTTTGGCAATTTACTATTTTTAGCCTTTTTTGGGGTCCTAAACTTCCCAGGCCATTTTGAGGGCCTAAACGAATATTTTTTTTGCAATTGAGCACCTCAATTATTATTGAATGAAGGATTGAGCCTGTGAAATGAATCTCCTCATCAATACCTTTCCAACGAGCTATCATGCACTCCAAATGGAGATTGTATGCCAAAGTTACACCCTCGAGAAGTTGATACACCAAACTACCAAAAATGAGGTCCACAAACATGTTCGTTTTTCATCTCCCGGGGTTAGGGTTTTGGATTTTATTTATGTTAAAAAGGCCTTTGGAGCCTCATTGTAACATCATATTATTGTGAATGAGTGTAGCCATCACATCTCTTCTCAGAGATAAGCTTCCACCATTCTAGTGAGTCTTTCACTCTGTAATTTTATAGTTCTATACATTTCACTCATTAATAGAAATTTTGTTATTGTATATTTGTGACTCTTGTTATATAAATATTATATATATCTATTATATTATTGAATCTCTTTAAATATATTGGTATATTGCTTTATTATATTTCCACTCTCATTTCATGCCAAAAATAATCCAGATCAGTGGTATCAGAGTACGTTTTTTAGCTCATGTCCCCGACGAGGTCTAAGTATAGAGATTTGGGTATCGATATTGTCTCTCTTTATAAAATTCTCTCTCGCACTCCCAAGAAACCCTCCATGGAAAAAGAAAATAAAAACGATGGAGCAGAAGATTCTATTAATCTATTGTTGGAGTAAGCTCTCACGCAACAGAAGGACGAAATGATGGATAATTTTTCCCACATACTTCAATGCCTATCGATAAAAATAGGTGCATCTTCATCAAGAGGTCACTTTGGAGGCACCTCTCCTTTCAAGGTACAAGTTAATTTTGATATTTCCATATTTGAAGGTCATATAGATGCGAATGCCCTAGAAAAATGGTTAAATCTGCTAAAAGGTTATTTCTATATTCACAATTTTTCTGATAGGGAAAAGATCACCTTCGCACTCCTTAAGGCTCTCCCCCATGTCAAACATTGGTGGGAAAATTACTAGGAAAAAATTTCCACAAAGAAGTCTGGAATATATGGGGTAGAGCCCATTTGATATTTTTTTTGTGGATGCGGTCAAGGAATAATATTACCGTGTTGGTAACTATGACGACCAGTACATGAGATGGACCACACTGCGGAAAGTGAGGGGACAAACAGTGTTGAATTTCACAAATACTTTCCATACCTTTCGCACCAATATAGGTATCAAGGACTCTGAGTGGCATCTAGTTCTGAAATATTGCGAGGCTCTGCATAGGTGCATCTAAACCGAAATGGATTTTTTGGACATCTCATCACTGGGAGATGCCTATCGATATGTTTTGAAAATCAAGTAGAAATTTAGGCACCAGAATAAATGGGAGTTCGGGTCTGCAAATCCACAACAACCAAAGTATGGTAAATACATCCCTAACAACCAGCCTCCAGAAAACCATTCCAAGCCATAGGAAAAGAAGGTTAATGAAAATACAAAGAAGGAAACTAGAAAGTGGTGTGATTTCCATAAAATCCCTTGGCACAACACTGATGAATGTCGCTCAAAACAATCATTGGTGATCGAGATCAAAGAAAAGGAGTTGAACCCAAATTCAGAATCTGATTTTGAAAATAGTGGGAGAAGAGAGATCATTGACGCAGACCCCACTATTATTGTCGTGACCACAACAATTCAACCAGAAGAACCAGTATATCCTGAAGAGGGATATCGTCTTTTTCATTCACATATGTGGGTTAAGGGGACCCCGCTACATTTTATTGTTGATAGTGGAATCCAGAAGAACCTCATATCAGAAAATGTCATCAAACAATTGGGATTGTCGACAACACCACACCCATAGCCATATAACATCATGTGGCTTCACCAGGGATGAGATATTTGTGTCATCTAGCAATGTCGCTTGTCATACTACATCAAGCCCTTCAAGTATGAGGTATTATGTGATTTTTCCCCACTGGATGTTTGTGATTTTCTTTTGGGTCAGCCATATATGTGGAAACACTATACTATTTATGAGTCTCGACCCTGTAGTGTCATTGTTACTCTGGGGGGTCATCTCTACAAGATACCAGAGGTAGTTCTGACTATTTTCCCACCTAAACAGTGTCACAAGGTAATATCTCATACTACAACATTTAGCCTCTTCACAATATGTTCAAAAGGTGAACAGAAGGAGACTGCAACCACTACAACCACTACATCCTCACTACAAGCACCTTATATCCAATAGAAGAAGGTCGAAAAGATTGCAAAAAAGTGCAAAGATTCCTTCTGCACACAGTCATCTCATGTAATCATACTGGTTAAAAAGTTCCAACCCTTCTAACATCAATTTCTCGACAACCTTCAACAAGCGAAGCAGTGCAACTTCTCCAACAAGGAAAGCAGCTCACCAAGGTTTAGATTCAACAAACGCTTTCCCCTCTCCCCCGAGAACTCAACCTAATGGAGACCATTTCTTCCTAAGGAGGAAGGATTGATCCAAGTGGATATTGGTGGCCACCCACCTATTCCAACTGGCTCAAAACCTATTCCAACTAGATCAAAACAGTTATTTGGAAATTTACTACTTTTAGTAGTTTTTTGGGGTCCTAAACTTTCAGGGCCATTTCGAGGGCCTAAACGACATTTTTTTGTGATTGGGCACCTTAATGATTGTCAAAGGCATGATTGATCCTGTGAAATGAATCTCCTCATCAATACATTTCCAACAATTTAGTGTGCGCCCCAAACGGAGATCATATCCCAAAGTTACACCCCTTGGAAGTTGATACACCAAACTACCCAAAACAGGGTCCGCAAACTATTGGGTTTTCATCTTCCGGGGTTAGGGTTTTGGATTTTATTTATGTCAAATATGTCTTTGGATCCTCATTGTAACATCATCTTCTTTTGAATGAGTGTAGCCATCACATCTCTTCTCAAAGATAAGCTGTCACCATTCTAGTGAGTCTTTCAATCTGTAATTTTACAGTTTTGTACATTTCACTCATTAATAGAAATTACATTACTGTATATATATGTCTCTTGTTATATACATATGATATATCTCTATTATATTATTGGATCTATTGCAATATCTCATTATATTTCTTTATTATATCTCCGCTCTCATTTCATGCCAAAAATAATCTTGATCAAAAACTTCGCACAGGAATATCCCCGCACAACCAATAAAACACAACAAACTTCAATAAAACACAGTAGTTGTATTATGCATGAGACATACACTATGAAGAAAAAAAAGTTTCAATAAAATACAATAGTTGCATTATGCATGAGACATACACTGTGAAGTAAGAAGTAAAGGAACCAATTGCACCTAAATATTGATATTTATTTTACATGCATAAAATAGTTACATAAAACAACTTTCTTTTGTTGATAATCAACAAAAATTAACAAGACATCATCCACATAGATATATATTCATCACCTCCACACAGGTATATCCCCTGCACAACCAATAAAACACAACAAACTTCAATAGAGCATAGTATATGCATTATGCATGAAGCATACACTATGAAGCGAGACGCAGAGGAACTAATTGTACCTAAATATTAATATTTATTTTACACACATAAAATAGGTGTACATAAAACACCTTTCTTTTATTAATAATCAACGAACATTAACACCAAATTCTTTTAACTTTTTAGATATCTCAATGCTTTTACGCATATACATATATTAAAAAATAAGTACATAAAGTGAACACAATGTTTTTATGCATATGCCTAACTTAAAAAATATTTTTAAACATATATATCTTCCACACACAAATATCTTTGGCACATACATGTCATCTTCACATATATATCTTTTGCACCTCCGTATAGGTATATCCCTTGCACAACCAATAAAACACAACAAACTTCATTAAAACACATTAGTTTCATTACGCATGAGGCATAGACTATGAAACAAAAAACTTCAATAAAACACAATAGCTACATTATGCATGAGACATACACTATGAACTAAGTAGCAGTGGAACTAATTGCACTTAAATATTAATATTTATTTTACACACATAAAATAGTTACATAAAACAACTTTTATTTGTTGATAATCGGAAAACATTAACACCAAAGTATTTCAACTTTTTAGATATTTCAATTTTACGTTTATACATATACTAAAAAATAAGTATATAAAGTAAACAAAATGATTTTATGCATATGCTTAACTTAAAAATATCGTTGATTAATGATCATAATATATGTTGAACATTGAAACTTAATATAACTAAATGCATAGGTAATGAATGGTCTTTTTCAAAAGATGATTCATAAAATAAAAAAGAATAGCATTATTGTTTATGTGAAGAGGACAATGATAAAAATAAAGTAAAAAAAATTAGCATAAAACTTTGTAAAAATAAACAAAAAATTAAAGTGTTCAATGTGGAGTAAAACTTAGTAAATAAGTAAAATGTTTAATGGGGAGGTTAGCATATGGTGGAAATGGAAAGTGTTTGGAGTAAAAAAATTTAGCATAAAACTTTGTGAAAATAAACAAAAAGGTAAAATGTTCAATGTGGAGTAAAACTTAGTAAATAAGTGAAGTGTTCAATGGGGAGGTTAGCATATGTGGGAAGCGATGTAAATAAGTGAAGGGTTAAATGGAGAGGTAAGCATATGCAAGAAACAATATAAAGTGTTTGGAGGTTAGTATGTGCAGGAACCAATGCAAATGCAAAGTGTCTACATGTTAGAATTGTCGGAAACAAAGTGGGTAGAGTTCTCACGTTAGAATTGTGGGAAGCAAAGTGAGAACAAGAGATGAATAGTGAAACTTAATATAACTAAATGAAACGTTAAGATAACCTTAAAAATAAGTATAGAAAGTGAACAAAATGTTTTTATGCATATGTATAACTTAAAAAATATTGTTAAACATATATATATATATATATATATATATATATATATATATATATATATATATATCTTCCACACAAACTTATCATCCACCGGCACAAATATATCTTTCACACCTTCTCACGAGGCCAATAAAACACAACAAACTTCAATAAAACATAGTAGTTTCATTGTGCATGAGGCATAGAATATGAAACAACAAAATTCAATAAAAAACAGTAATTGCATTATGCATGAGGCATACACTATGAAGACGCAAAGGAACTAATTACACCTAAATATTAATATTTATTTTACACGCATAAAATAGTTACATAAAACAACTTTCTTTTGTTGATAATTAACAAACATTAACACCAAAGTCTTTTAACTTTTTAGATATCCCAATGCTTTAACTATATACATATATTAAAAAATAAGTATATAAAGTGAACAAAATGCTTTTTTGCACATGCCTAAAAAAATATTGTTTAACATATATATCTTCAAGAGAGACTTATCGTACCCACATATATATATTCCACACCTCCACATAGGTATAGTTGCATTATGCATGAGACATACACAATGAAACAACAAACTTCCATAAAACACAATAGATGCATTATGCATGAGGCATACACTATGAAGCAAGAAGCAGAGGAACTAATTGCACCTAAATATTAATATTTATTTGACACACATAAAATAGTTACATAAAACAACTTTCTTTTGTTGATAATTAACAAATATTTACACCAAAGTCTTTTAACATTTTAGATATCTAAATTTTAGATATATACACATATTAAAAAATAAGTATATAAAGTGAACAAAATTATTTTATGGATATGCCAAACTTAAAAAATATTGTTAAACATATATATCTTCGGCAGAGATATATCTTCGGCACAAACATATCGTCCACACAAATATATATTCCACATCTCTGCATAGGTATATCCCCGCACAACCTGTTATCACTCTGTAATTTGCCCAAGGCTGTGATGGCAGTCACAGAGGCAACATCAAAACCACTTCGAGTCTTGGATCTATCCCTCCAAGACTTAGAGAGGGATCTCTCTGTGTGATATAGATTTGTTTGAATAGATATTAGGCTAGTTAATGGGATCATAGTTTGGATTTTTTAATTGGTTTGGTAAGAGCAGGAGAAAAGGGTCATTGGGCAATGGAGTCACAATCTGAGATTTAGTCAAAAACAAATCCTACAGATAGCTTTACAGGGCAAGGTAGGCAAATTACTGAATCTGGTAAAATTAAATGAAATGAAAGAGGAGGAAAAATAAATGACCAATTTAGCAATAGAGCAATGAAAAATTATGCCACTGAATATCAGAAGAAAACATTAATATTATCCGCAGCCAGAAACAGAGTGTATCTTTCAACAAATTTTGCTCATAAAATTCTGCCAGATAATAAGGAAATAAAACATATGGAAACAGAGAAAACAATTTATAGGAGGAGCACTTCACCAATATATTTGACACAGGAATCATGTAACCATTGCAACTATATTATTGAATTGATGAAAAATACAGATGGCTCTGTGAGCTCTGATACAAGATTTAAATCATGGTCCCTAATTGATCCACCTCCTTTACACATTTGAATCACTACAATTTATAAAACAGACTCTCCCCAGGCTGAGAAGGTCGAATTCAACCACCTCGGCCAAGAATAGCATAAAATCCCCAAAACTCTGGAACTGCAAATTTGGCCGAATTTGCTAAAAATAAGGGTACACTCAGTCATTGATTTATCCCAATCGGTGACACTTGTGCAAAAACTGAAGGTGGTTATTGTATATTAGCTTGTCTGGAGAAAAAACCTCCTTCGGTTTCTCAAATTTCATCTCCACCTCGCCGAAACAGCTCCCACAAAATCGAAACTGTAACAGGAAAAACCATAAATCCGAAAAATGAGGCTGAAAGACAGCGTTTATTCTCCCAACTGGTGACACCTTTGCAAAAAATGGGAGATTTTTTTGTTCTTCATCCCATGATGAACAAAAAATTCTTTCATGTTTTTAAATTTCATCTCTGTTTTCCTAGAATCTGCTTCGCAAGACGAGGTGTCAAATAGACAAAAATGGGCGGTTTTGAAAAATTGTGGGAAAGTGGTTTTTTTGGGGAAATGTGGTATTCTGGACCCCCCTTGAGGTGGTGAGTGGTATTGGGAGTGGGGGGTCTGAAATCACCTAGAGGTGACAAGTGTCCCTCCCAATACCACTATTCCGGACTCCCCCTCCCACCCCTCTATTAAAGTTCGAAAAGCACGGGGGGTCCAGAATTTTTTATGAGCATTGATGTATTTTATTTGGGGATAAGTGCATAAGGTGCACTTTTATTTTATTTTATTGTTTTTGTTTGTTTTGTTTTTTATTTTATTTATTAAGTTTTCTTTTTACATGTTTTTTTTGTTTTTAATTTTTATTTTGTTTACTTTTATTTATTACGTGTAGTTTTATTTAGTATTTGTGTTTTATATTTATTAAATATATGTCTATAATTATATTACGTTTATTTTATTTATTTTATTTTTGGTTTTATTTAAATATTTTATTTTTCACTTAGGATAATTAGTGTTTTTCTTTATTTTTATTATTTTTAATTTAGTTAATGTTTTGTTTATTTTTTGTTTCATATATTTTATTGTTAATATTATTATATTGTTTTTACTTTTTTATTAATCTTTATTCTAACAAACTAACATAGTTACACCGAAAGGCGTACACCTATTGATAATGGACACAATTAATGATCTTTTAACCTTATTTAACCTTAAACCCTAATCTGATGGCTATGCATTGAAGATGCTGGCATATTCTTAGTCGTCCTCCAAAATCAATGGGTCAGATTTATTGTTCATAACTTTCTTGCATTTATCAAGGCATCTGTTAACATGTTTACTTTTTAACATTTACCTAATCACATTAAAATATTATTGTAAGGATATGTAATTGCCACGTTTAAATAATTAAGTAGGATTAAACCGTGGAATCTAAATAAATGCCCATGTTCTACTTCTGAATTGGTCGTCTGATGCCCACGCATTCCATTTATCAACCTAATGCAGCCAAACCACAGACGTTTTATATCGAGGGCATGCGTTCTCAGCCGATACCTTCCGGCGTTCTCAGCCACAAGTTAGCGACTGTGCTAGTTATTAAAAACTAACTTAATTGTTAATCATTAATTAATTAATTAATTATTAAGTTATTATTAACAAGTCTAACATAAATCTACCTATACTAAATTTAATTATTAACATTATTAACCTATTGGTTGTTTTTTTTGTTTACCCTAATTTTATTTATTCAGGGATGAGTGGTGGGTGAGATGTACTCAATGGGTCAAAAGGACAAAGGAGTGAGAGTGCAGCAGTGGATGAAGGATGCAGCAGGGTGATGGAGGATCGGGTGAAACGGATAGAGGAAAAAATGGAATCAACCGAGATAGATGTCTTCATCACAGGAAAAACGCCAAATCATTGGTCGAAGAATCGAGTTACCTATGATTATAGGTCCCCAACATAGGCTCCACCTGGAGATGGCAGCTCTTTCAGGAGGTGTCAAGAACCACTGAAGTCTGAACATGCAGATCGATGCTTTATTCATTGGGCCATGGAGTCACGGCAGCTACAATCTTCGAACTGGCTCAGATTTGACTGAACATTGAACTAGATACTATCAAATGTAAACTCTACTAGAAATCATACAATACTGAAAAGATGCTCAAATGACTGAGCTTATTCAAAACTGGTACCTACCCTACACTACCGAAAATTTCGTCATTCTAAATGATACAATAATGTCAGTGCAGCCAGTCAAGCAACTGCTCTACTAGCTCTACTCTTTCAATGTTTTCAATCAATATCAGAAATAGAACTTGCATAGGCGTCATGAACTACCTTCCATCCTGATCTTTACAACTAATACCTTTGCAATCATGAAGGCCAAAAGTAATGCCAGAAATAGATTGGGGCTCTGTAGTGAAAAAATTCTCCGTATAAATAGCCACTGGATCAAGATAAACTTGACCTATTACTGGATATTCAAATTTAACCAACTCAACTTCATGATTTGATGTTGTAGTTATGTTATTTGCATCCTCATCCACTTCCTGATATGGTTGCAAATGTTATGGTGGGTTCTGAAATGATACTTCTACTGAAAACATCCCTGTAGTTGACTACCTGATCATATCAATATCATAACATCTTTTCATCCTATAGCTAGATGATGGAAAATGGCTTTGACAACACAATTCATCCAACACATCAGCTATAGGGTCATAAAATGATTTAGATAAGGGTGCCATTGGCTCTATTGGTACTTCATGGCTTACACTGTGACTTTCAACTAGAATCTGACCAAGATTCCCCCTCAAAATTTGAAATGAATTAAAGCACAGAGGCAATGAATCAAGATGGATCAGCTCATCACCTGTTTCGGGCTTCATGATTTCATCTGAGGTTTGATCTTCAAGAAGGCTCAGGGGCTACACCCATGGATCGGCTTTTGTATCTCCAATGGCATCTTCAACTGGTTGATCAGAGAATTTTTTGTCTTCACTATTTACAATTAGCCTAGAGTTTTTTTTCAGAAATTGAAAAGA
Organism: Picea glauca; assembly: GCA_000966675.3. Classification (NCBI taxonomy): domain Eukaryota; kingdom Viridiplantae; phylum Streptophyta; class Pinopsida; order Pinales; family Pinaceae; genus Picea; species Picea glauca. Next base: position 69,942 of record JZKD02S0488055.1, on the reverse strand, counting down.
TGAGAAACATAAGGGAAAAGTGTTTCCACTTACTCTGAGATTTTATGCATTTTCCTCATCACTGTCATGATTGTTGTGCAAAGGTTGATTGTCATATCTAAGTTGTAATTGATCTTCTTCCTACCAACGACATGCTGTTGATTTCTTCGAATAGTCCACATCTATTTCAGCCTCATGATCATCATCATATTGATAGCACTTGGGTAGATTATCCAAGTAAGCAATTTCATCCAACATGCACATTATATCAGCTGGTTTTTCCTCTGTAAATTGAGATGGAACTTCATCTTTGACTATGTTGTGAATTGAATACATGAAAGAATCATTATCCAAACCATGGTACCAAGGATGAGCAGCAAAATGTTTGGGAATAGTGACCTTTTCTTTCTCTGAAATCAATGAAACATGATGTCTTTGGACAACAAGCTCATATTTCCTATTAATCCTCTGCATCATCTCTTCCATGGCACTGGCCAAAATGTCCATTTTAGCTTCTGATGAATTCATCTTCTCCTTTTCTTTTTTCTTTACCTTTGACCTTTTGATCAGCAAGTTGGCCTCCATATCAACTGCAATGTTCTGCATTTCTTCAAGGATTGCAGTGTTCCTTTCTCTTAATTGGAATGCCATCTCAGGATCGAAAGCATCTGGGAAATGCAAGTGTGTTGATCCTAGGGGTGGTCTTATATCAGCAGGCATTGCATGATATATCTTATTGAACCTTGTTGAAAACTGATGTACTGTTTCCCCTAACTGTCTTTTCAAATGGTCATATTCTTCTACGATGAGAAAGACATTTCTCATGATCACCCACGGATCTAGGAAAGCTTGCACAAACTGATGGAAATTGTTAATGCTTGCAGCTGGGAGATTTTTAAACTAGTTCTTAACTTTACCTTGCAAAGACAGGGAAAACATCCTTATATATACATTGTCAGCTTCAACCTCATAAAGGTCAAGGAAATCTTCAAACCTCTGGATGTGTTTTTCAGAAATAATATTGGCATCCTCTCCATCAAACCTGGGTAGATTATTGGTGTAATTTGCAAGGAGATCATGGAGGATAGGAGGTAAATATAGGGGTTTGTATTTGTCTGAGATTTTGACAGGTACAGAAGGTGAAGCAAGAGGCTTACAACCATCCAGAGCCTTAGAAAGAGTAGGAGATAAAGTAGGAGTCTTATGTCTCACTAGGACTTCTACAGGTGCATCTAGGATGTGCACAAGTGTATGAGTATGTACATAATCTACAATTGGGGATATGATCTCTTGAGGCTCATTAGTTTGCAGATTATCAATGTAATCTTCAACAATATACTTTTAATCAGACTTAGAATAAGACAAAACATAATTGCAGATAAAACCAAAGATGACTTGAATGCAATTTGAGCTTGAGTACCCGATGTTTCTAGGCTTCTTGACCATGCTTTAGGTTCTTCCTCCAGTGGAGTCTTTGATTTGGCACTGTCTGGAGATAATTGGAGTCGCTAGATGAATGATCTCAGCCTTCTTGTGTCTGGTCACTTTCCACCATCAGTGATCAGATCTGGAGCTTTGAAGTGTACTACTGGGGAGAGTCCCCAGTATGGTCGCCATTCTGTTATCACTCTGTAATTTGCCCAAGGTTGTAATGGCAGTCACAGAGGTAACATCAAAACCACTTCGAGTCTTGGATTTATCCCTCCAAGACTTAGAGAGGGATATTTCTGTGTGATATAGATTTGTTTGAATAGATATTAGGCTAGTTAATGGGTTCAGAGTTTGTATTTTTTAATTGGTTTGGTTGGAGCAGGAGAAAAGGGCCATTGGGAAATGGAGTCACAATCTGAGATTTAGTCAAAAACAAATCCTACAGACAGCTTTACAGCGTAAGGTAGGAAAATTACTGGATATAGTAAAATTAAATGAAATGAAAGAGGAAGAAAAAGAAATGACCAATTTAGCAACAGAGAAATGAAGAATTATGCCACTGAATATCAGAAGAAAACATTAATATTATCTGCATCCAGAAACAGAGTGTATCTTTCAACAAATTTTGCTCATAAACTTCTACCAGATAATAAGTAAAGAAAACATATGGAAACAGAGAAAACAATTTACAAGAGGAGCACTTCACCAATATATTTGACACAGGAATCATGTAATTGCTGTGACTGTATTATTGAATTGATGAAAAATACAGATGGCTCTGTGAGCTCTGATACAAGATTTAAATCATGGTCCCTGACTAATCCACCTCCTTTACACATTTGAATCACTGCAATTTATAAAACATAATTTCCCCAGGCTGAGAAGGTCGGATTCAACCACCTCGGCCAAGAATAGCATAAAATCCCCAAAAATCTGGAACTGCAAATTTGGTCGAATTTGCTGAAAATAGGGTTACGCTCAGTCATTGATTTATCCCAATCGGTGACACCTGTGCAAAAAATGAAGGATTTTATTGTATATTATCTTGTCTGGAGAAAATACCTCCTTTAGTTTCTCAAATTTTGTCTCCACCTCGCCGAAATAGCTCCCGCAAAATCAGGACTGTAACAGGAAAAACCAGAAATCCAAAAAATGAGGTTGAAATATAGCTTCTATTCTACCAACTGGTGGCACCTTTGCAAAAAATGGGAGAGGTTTTTGTTCTTCATCCCGTGATAAACAAAAACCTCTTTCGGTTTTTTTAATTTCATCTTCGTTTTCCCAGAATCCACTTCGCAAGACGAGGTATCAAACAGACAAAAATCGACAGCTTTGAAAAATTGAGAGAAAGTGGTTTTTTGGGGGAAATGTGGTATTCCGGACCCCCCCTGAGGTGGTAAGTGGTATTGGGAGGGGGGGTCCGAAATCACCTGGAGGTGACAAGTGTCCCTCCTAATACCACTATATCGGACCACCCCCCTCCATTAAAGTTTGAAAAGCACGGGGGGTCCGAAATTTTTTATGAGCATTGATATATTTTATTTGGGGATAAGTGTATAAGGTGCACTTTTATTTTATTTTACTGGTTTTTTTTTTGTTTTTTTATTTATTTATTAAGTTTTCTTTTTACGTGTTTTTTTTGTTTTTAATTTTTATTTTGTTTACTTTTTATTTATTACTTGTAGTTTTATTTAGTATTTGTGTTTTATATTTATTTAATATATGTCTTTATTATTATATTACGTTTATTTTATTTTTGGTTTTATTTAAATATTTTATTTTTCAAACTTAGGAT
>JZKD02S0488055.1:53017-64649 GCA_000966675.3 Picea glauca | reverse complement strand
ATGTAATTTGCATGATAACAGGGCATTTATGACATGTTGATTTGCTAAGATTTCACCACTAACTCTCCATACTTAGTTGAATTTATTTTAAGTAACGATGTTTATTATAAAAAAAAAAACAACAACAACAACTATCAGTAATTTTGTATAAATTATTGAACAAACTTGCTACTGCATATAGGAAACACATAAATGATGAGACTAAAAGTCTGTATCATATATGATTTTTTACACTGAAAAGTTGCAACACTTGTCTATCTTGTTCATACAAATAAAAGAACTTGGAGAGAAGTGATTTGATCAAACATTACACCAATACCACAACAAACATCCATAAAACATAATAGATACATTATGCATAAGGCACACACTATAAAACAACAAGCAGAGAAACTAATTGCACCTGTCTGTGAAATAAATAAATTATTGAATAGACCAAAATCTTCAAAAACTACCAACTATCAGAAATTTTGTATAAATTGGTGAACGGACTTGGTATTGCATAAAGGAAGCAAAGAAATGATGAAACTAAAATTCCATATTTACAAATTGTATATGAATATATCCAGAATTTAGTTGATATAATTACAATTTACATTTATTATCACATAAGAATCTAATGTATCTTAAAATCAAAACCAAACCAAAATCTCTTAAAACTACCCAATATCGTTAATTTTCTATAATCTACACATTAAAATGTAATGATGAAACCAAAGGAAAACTGAAATCTTCTAAAACTACCCATTATCATTATTTTTCTATAAATTTCTTGATAGACTTGTTACTAAAATGTACTTTCAAAGCCAAAACCAAACCAAAACATTTTTTAAAAACCTGTTGTCAAATCAATTTTGTATAAATTACCGAATAGACCAAAATCTTCCAAAAATACCCACCATGAGTAATTTTTTATAAATTACTGAACATACTTGAGGATGAAACTAAAAGTTCATATTATACACCATTTTTTACACTGAAAAGTTGCAAGACTTGTCTCTCTTGTTAATACAAATAAGAGAACTTTGAACGAAGTACTTTGATCAAACATTACACCAATACCACAACAAACTTCAATAAAACATAGTAGTTGCATTATGCATGAGGCATACAGTATGAAGCAATAAACAGAGGAACTAATTGCATGTGTCTATGAAATACATAAACTAATATGGAACACCACTAATTAAAACCAAGATACTAGATCAACACCTTCAACTTGTTCAACAAGTATTGCACACACTTTGCAAACACAAGTTACAGGTAAATTTGTCTACTGTTAAAAAAATAAACTAGTTGTAATCCATAAAATATTTCGCACAAAATCATGTCATATAGTACACAAAAATCCCTTCAAAATATATGAATCTTACTAAATTTAATGAATAATTAAAAGTGAATAATATTTATTTATTTATTTATTAAAACGTTCTATATATTGTATAACAAATATATATGCATATTTTATTATTATTATATATATTATAAATTTACAAACATAAAAAATCATCAATAAAAACAAAAGCAAATGGTCTAGCCCACCGCTTTAAATGTCCCCAATTACCAAATGAAATACTATCAAGCTTCGGAAACTAAGATGGTATTGAAACTTTGAGACTCGTATATGTACCCATTCTGCACCTGTTTCAACCATTTGTTATAGCTCCATAATTAAATTGCTTATTAAATTATTGTCGTCGGCCCAACAATAAGATCTTGTTTTGAAGGACCAATAAGAAGACAGGAAAAAAAATTGAATCACTCACAACAAAATTAAACTATGGAAAAAAGCGATAAATTTTTGGTCAACGCAAAAACAAAATCGTGGTCAAGGAAAAAACAATTTCTGCCTTCGGCAAGGACTAATAAGTGGTTGTTATTCTTTGTAAGTTTTCTAGCTTGATATTTAACTCAAATTTTAATGTCCTTCACACAAATAGATTCATAGCACCAACAAAGGAAATGGAAGCATCAATGTTAATTTTTAAACATGAAACAATAAAATGAAATATATATTCTTTAAATTTATTACATGTATATTTTTTAAACTTTTACAAGATTTTGAAAATTTATCTTGAATAAATTATTATGGTGTTGTGTTTATTCGAAATGTTTCTAAACTCCAATACACTTTATATTTTTTTTTAAATCACTAATTAAACCGATATCAATCATTAATTTAAACAACAATATATTGTTTAAAATTTAAAATTTAGATTTTACCATAACACTCTCAACACTCTTGGGTCGTGACAACACACCTTGCAGTTACATTGTTTGGGTGGAGGTTTCTCAAGAGTTTTTCTTTCAATATGCCTGGAAGCACTTGAGAATATTGTATTTAAATGTAGAAGCCTGGGAGGAGATTCTTGAGATTTTGTTAAACATTTCTCCATAGAGCAATAAAGAATACCATTGCCCCCCATTTCGTTCTTGGCTGCATCGATATGTGTTTCTTTTCTTCTCTACTAAGTGATTGTTTACCTTCATTTTTTGTCTCTATTAAAGAATTATGTTTGCAGGCCTAAATTCCAACAAGTGGTATCAGAGATGAGGTCCTGTGAAGTTATGTGAGAGTCGAGGAAAGATTCTCATTCATGCATAGAGATGGAGAGTACTTTGCAAGGGAAACAAGGTTTAGACACTCTATTCATGAGGAGGAAAGACCCTGTCAGTTCGAAACAATGATGGACGCTAAGGAGAAAGGTTGGTGAGGTGACTGAGTTGGAAGCCATGGCAACGGTTAGAGAAAGGTTTCCTCTTGGGTGTATCTTGGCATGTTTACAGGAAGAGTGTGCTTGTCATTGATGGAAAGAATAGCAGTGAACCAAACCTCGAGAGAGAAGAAGATGCGAAATATCAGAAGAGATAGAAGCTTCTAGTTGTTAGCATGTTTACAGGAAGAGTGTGCTTGTCATTGATGGTAATAAAAGCAGTGAATCAAACCTTGAGAGAGAAGAAGGCGAGAAAGCTCAGAAGAGATAGCGGTTTCCAGTTGTTGGAATGTTTACAAGAAGAGTGTGCTTTTCATTGATGGAAAGAACAACATCGAACCAAACCTCGAGAGAGAATAAGATGAGAAATCTTAGAAGAGATAGTGGTTTCCAAAAGTGCAGACGAGGTCCAAGAGACGGACTCGTCGGAGGAGCAAAGGTCGAGATCCTTGAACACTTAGAAAAACTTCTAAGTCAGAGAGATCAGAAACTCAGGAGGAAGAGTGACAACGACCGTTGGATCACTTTTGAGTGGAAGGACAGGATAATTTAAAAGATTTGAGATCCCAATCATCCGGATTTTTGTTATTTGTTGGATTGAATTAATGGAAGGATAGGATAAGTGGGGAAAAACAATTGAGAATTCTATCATCCAAATTTTCATTAGCCGTCGGATTTATTTAAGTGGAAGGACAGGATAAGAAAGGGCTGAGATCTGAGATCTTGATCACCTGAATCTTCGTTAGTTGTCGGATTGACTTAAGTGAAAGGGTAGGATAAGCAAGGGCTAAGATCTAAGATCTCGATCACCTGAATCTCCATCAGTCGTCGGATCTAAATAAATGGAAGGATAGGATAAGAAAACATGGAGAGCCATTGGATTTAATCCAAGGCAAAGTTGTATCAAAAACAGATCGAGTCGTTGATCTAAGATCTTGATCCAACAAACAAATCTAAGATCTTGATCCAACGAACATCATTTGTTTCGGGTCTAAATATGTGAGGAAGTTACGCTCTAGAAAAAATCTCAATTCAAGAATTTAGTTTGAGATTTGAAATCCCTAAATCCTGGAGAGTCGGAGAGCTGAAATACATTCTCGACCGTTGGATCATCTGAAGTGAATCTGGGTCATTTGATCTAGAGAGAAAGTTTGAGATTTGAGATTTCAGAAGTTCGAAGACCCAAAGGAGATCTCAACCATTGATCGAGAAAGGAGACGCAGAACCATTGATCTTGTTGGAAGGTCAAATTCATGAAGTGGAGGCAGAGTTGTTGATTAAGAAGGACAGGTATCCACAGATCATCGACTCCAGAATATTGGTGTATGGAAGAAAGAAGGGTCTGAAATTTTAAACTCCCAAAGCCCGGATCATGAAATCAATCACATTCATTGATCCACAGAACCTGAAAGGACAAATATAAATCATCAGTTCAGGAGCATCGTCAAGATCATGAGATCGATGGTCCCATCACATTGCGGGGATTGAAGGTGTGTGAACGTTAATGATTTAAGGGTGGGCCACAATCAAAACCATGTTTTTTTAGAAAGGACATGTGGAGGCTCAAAGGTAAATTGCGGGGCAAAATGTAGTTTGTTTTAAACCACCTTTGGACATGTTCGCAATCGCATGGTCACATGATTTCATCGCCCAAGGTCATATCAAGAACGAAGCTAGTTCTCGCTAGGCGTTAGTTCAAAGTTTGGGAGTTCAAAAGTCATGAAATTCAAGGTTGGATAACATCCAAATACCTGAAATGTGAAGTCTCGAAGTGCTTGTCCCCAGGTCACAGCCAGCGGTCACATGGAGAGAGAAAACAGAGGAAGGAGATAGCGTCGCTAAGCTCCACTTCGGATATCAGGATTTGGGAGAATCAAGATGTCTCGTACCAATATTCCTTAAGTTGGGAGTCACGAAGCACCTTTTGGTTAGGCGTATGGTCACTGTCGATGGTCACATGAAGGAAGGGTCTCAAAATCCAAAAACGATTGACCGTAACTCCCAGAGAAGACGAAGAGTTGCAACTGCCAGAGAAGCAAGAGAATACCAGGATAACGCTTGCTAATGATGAACAAATAAAGAATAACCGCTAGAGAAGATGAAGAGTATGAATGATGATCGGGTAGAGGACTCTAGGTGAGAAAGACATACAGAACAGAGAAGATAGTGTGTTTTTTTCAATATTTATGCATGTGTGTAGGAGGAGAAGCGGTGTAGTACCTGTAGTGGAGATCAGAGGCACAGTTTACAGAATGCAGAGGCAGCACAGATCATAAAATGCCGAAGAGAAGCTAAACAAAGTAGTGTTGTGCAGAGGAACAAAAAGAGCAGAAAGATGCAGAAGCATAACAGAGCATAGAAGATGAAGAAGGTAGAGGAGACATGGAGCTGTAACAAACCATATCAAAAACAAAGCAAGTAAGTAAATTTTTATATCTAAGGGTGTTAGGGTGGTGCTAGGGAGGATTGTTGTCCTCAGAGTTTCAAGTGGGTTCTTGAACACAGGGATTTGTAGCTTCCATCTGGTTGCAGCCAGAAAAGCCAGGGTGGTAAGGTGGTACAAGGGAGAACCATTGTTCTTTTTTATACAGGTTGGTGCATGTATGACTAGAAGTTGGTGCTTCCATCTAGTTGGTGTTGGAACACTTAGGGATTTGGTGCTTCCTTCTAGTGGGTGCTAAAGAAACCAGAGAGTTGGTGCTCTCAACAAGTTGCAACTTGTTAAAGAAGAGGTGGTAGCCTCATTTTGAGTTGGTTCTCAAAGAAAGATGATGTGCAGAACTTAAAATATTTCCTATCATTCGAAGAAGAAGAGGTTTTCTCCCTTTATGGGTTTCCTCGGGAAATATTTGTCTCTGTGTATATCATATGTGTGATTGATGTTTGTTATTTCTATTGTTCATGTCTTGCATAATCTTGATGATCACTTGGAGAAGGTTAATAATATTTTAATAGGCNGCGGGGATTGAAGGTGTGTGAACGTTAATGAGTTGAGGGTGGGCCAAAATCAAAACCATGTTTTTTTAGAAAGTACATGTGGAGGCTCGAGGTAAATCGTGCAGCGAAATGTAGTTTGTTTTAAACCACCTTTGGACATGTTCGCAATTGCGTGGTCACATGATTTCATCGCCCAAGGTCATATCAAGAACGAAGCTAGTTCTCGCTAGGCGTTAGTTAAAAGTTTGGGAGTTCGAAAGTCAGGAAATTCAAGGTTGGATAACATCCAAATACCTAAAATGTGAAGTCCCGAAGTTCTTGTCCCCAGGTCATAGCCAGCAGTCACATGGAGAGAGAAAATAGAGGAAGGAGCTAGTGTCGCTAAGCTCCACTTCGAATATCAGGATTTGGAAGAATCGAGATGTCTCGTACCAATATTCTTGAAGTTGGGAGTCATGAAGAACCTTTTGGTTAGGAATATGGTCACTGTCGATGGTCACATGAAGGAAGTGGCTTAGAATCCAAAAACGATTGACCGTAAATCCCAGAGAAGACGAAGAGTTGCGATTGCCAGAGAAGCCAGAGAATACCAGGATAACGCTTGCTAATGATGAACAAATAAAGAATAACCGCTAGAGAAGATGTAGAGTTTGAATGATGATCGGGTAGAGGACTCTAGGTGAGAAAGACATGCACAACAGAGAAGATAGTGTGTTTTTTTCAATATTTATGCATGTGTGTAGGAGGAGAAGCGGTGTAGTACCTGTAGTGGAGATCAAACGCATAGTGTATAGAATGCAGAGGCAGCACAGATCATAAAATGTTGAAGAGAAGCTAAACAAAGTAGTGTTGTGCAGAGGAACAAAAAGAGAAGAAAGATGCAGAAGCAGAACAGAGCATAGAAGATGAAGAAGGTAGAGGAGACATGGAGTTGTAACAAACCATATCAGAAACAAAGCAAGTAAGTAAAGTTTTATATCTAAGGGTGGTAGGGTGGTGCTAGGGAAGATTGTTGTCCTCAGAGTTTCAAGTGGGTGCTTGAACACAGGGATTTGTAGCTTCCATCTGGTTGCAGCCAGAAAAACCAGGGTGGTAAGGTGGTACAAGGGAGAACCATTGTTCTTTTTTATACAGGTTGGTGCATGTATGACTAGAAGTTGGTGCTTCCATCTAGTTGGTGTTGTAACACTTAGGGATTTGGTGCTTCCTTCTAATGGGTGCTAAAGAAACTAGAGAGTTGGTGCTCTCAACAAGTTGCAACTTGTTAAAGAAGAGGTGGTAGCCTTATTTTGAGTTGGTTCTCAAAGAAAGATGATGTACAGAACTTAAAATATTTCCTATCATTCGAAGAAGAAGAGGTTTTCTCCCTTTATGGGTTTCCTCAGGAAATATTTGTCTATGTGTATATCATATGTGTGATTGATGTTTGTTATTTCTATTGTTTATGTCTTGCATAATCTTGATGATCACTTGGAGAAGGTTAATAATATTTTAATAGGTATAAAATTGTTTGAGCACAGTAACAACTGATTCACCCCCCCCGCCTTGCTTCTCAGTTGTATTAGTAATTCCAACAATTGGTATCAGAGCGGGTTCTTTTTATTTAAAGGTAGATCAGTAATCTTAAACATGACAAGCCATGAAGGAAATTCAACCAATAAGCCTCCTATGTTTGATGGAACAATTTTTTCCTTCTAGAAGGTTAGAATGAGAACATACATCATGGCCTTAGGTTCTGATGTTTGGGATGTTGTAGACACTGGTTATGTAAAGCCAATTGTACTAGCTTCTAAGGATGACAATCTATAATTTAGATTCAACACTAAGGAAATGAATGCTATATTGAGTGGGCTTGCTGAAGCTGAATTTTTAAAGGTCATGCAACTTGAATCTGCCAAAGAAATGTGGGATAAACTTANGAAGAGTGTGCTTGTCATTGATGGAAAGAACAACAGCGAACCAAACCTCGAGAGAGAATAAGATGAGAAAGCTTAGAAGAGATAGCGGTTTCCAAAAGTGTAGACGAGGTCCAAGAGACAGACTCGTCGGAGGAGCAAAGGTCAAGATCCTTGAACACTTAGAAAACCTTCTAAGTCAGAGAGATCAAAAACTCAGGAGGAAGAGTGACAACGACCGTTGGATCACTTTTGAGTGGAAGGACAGGATAATCTGAAAGATTTGAGATCCCAATCATCTAGATTTTCGTCAGTTGTTGGATTGAATTAATGGAAGGATAGGATAAGTGGGGCAAAACAATTGAGAATTCGATCATCTAAATTTTCGTCAATTGTCAGATTGATTTAACTGGAAGGACAGGATAAGAAAGGGCTGAGATCTGAGATCTTGATCACCTGAATCTTCGTCAGTTTTTGGATTGACTTAAGTGAAAGGGTAGGATAAGCAAGGGATGAGATCTAATATCTCAATGACCTGAATCTCCATCAGTCGTCGGATCTAAATAAATGGAAGGATAGGATAAGAAAATATGGAGAGCCATTGGATTTAATCCAAGGCAAAGTTGCATCACAAACAGATTGAGTCGTTGATCTAAGATCTTGATCCAACAAACAAATCTAAGATCTTGATCCAATGAACGTCATTTGTTTCGAGTCTAAAGATGTGAGGAAGTTACGCTCCAGAAAAAATCTCACTTCAAGAATTCAGTTTGAGATTTGAAATCCCTAAAGCCTGGAGAGTCAGAGAGCCGAAATACATTCTCAATCGTTGGATCATCTGAAGTGAATCTGGGTCGTTTGATCCAGAGAGAAATTTTGAGATTTGATATTTCAGAAGTCTGGAGACCCAAAGGAGATCTCAATCGTTGATCGAGAAAGGAGACGCAGAACCATTGATCTTGTTGAAAGGTCAAATTCCCTAAGTGGAGGCAAAGTCGTTGATTAAGAAGGACAGGTATCCACAGATCATCGACTCCGAAATATTGGCGTATGGAAGAAAGAAGGGTTTGAAATTTGAAACTCCCAAAGCCTGGATCACGAAATCAATCATAGTCATTGATCCACAAAACCTGAAAGGACAAATCTAAATCGTCATTTCAAGAGCATCGTCAAGATCATGAGATCGATGGTCCCATCACATTGAGGGGATTGAAGGTGCGTGAACGTTAATGAGTTGAGGGTGGGCCACAATCAAAACCATGGTTTCTTAGAAAAGACATGCGGAGGCTCGAGGTAAATTGCGGGGCGAAATGCAGTTTGTTTTAAACCACATTTGTACATGTTCGCAATCGCATGGTCACATGATTTCATCACCCAAGATCATATCAAGAACGAAGCTAGTTCTCGCTAGGCGTTAGTTCAAAGTTTGGGAGTTCAAAAGTCGGGAAATTCAAGGTTGGATAGCATCCAAATACCTGAAATGTGAAGTCCCGAAGTGCTTGGCCCTAGGTCATAGCCAATGGTCACGTGGAGAGAGAAAATAGAGGAAGGAGCTAGCGTCACTAAGCTCCACTTCGGAGATTAGGATTTGGGAGAATCGAGATGTCTCGTACCAATATTCCCGAAGTTGGGAGTCACGACGCACCTTTTGGTTAGGCGTATGGTCACTGTCGATGGTCACATGAAGGAAGGGGCTTAGAATCCAAAAATGACTGACCGTAACTCCCAGAGAAGACGAAGAGTTGTGACTGCCAAAGAAGCCAAAGAATACCAGGATAACGCTTGCTAATGATGAACAAATAAATAATAACTACTAGAGAAGATGAAGATTTTGAATGATGATTAGGTAGAGGAATCTAGGTGAGAAAGACATGCAGAACAGAGAAGATAGTGTGTTTTTTTCAATATTTATGCATGTGTGTAGGAGGAGAAGCAGTGTAGTACCTGTAGTGGAGATCAGAGGCACAGTGTATAGAATGCAGAGGCAGCATATATCATAAAATTTCGAAGAGAAGCTAAACAAAGTAGTGTTGTGCAGAGGAAGAAAAAGAGCAGAGAATAGAAGCAGAAAGATGCAAAAGCAGAACAGAGCATAGAAGATGAAGAAGGCAGAGGAGACATGGAGCTGTAACAGACCATATCAGAAACAAAGTAAGTAAGTAAAGTTTTATATCTAAGGGTGGTGCTAGGGAGGATTGTTGTCCTCAGAGTTTCAAGTGGGTGTTTGAACATAGGGATTTGTAGCTTCCATCTAGTTGCAGCCAGAAAAACCAGGGTGGTAGGGTGGTACAAGGGAGGACCATTGTTATTTTTTATACAGGTTGGTGCATGTATGACTAGAATTTGGTGCTTCCATCTAGTTCGTGTTGGAACACTTAGGGATTTGGTGTTTCCTTCTAGTGGGTGCTAAAGAAACCAGAGAGTTGGTGCTCTCAACAAGTTGCAACTTGTTAAAGAAGAGGTGGTAGCCTCATTTTGAGTTTGTTCTCAAAGAAAGATGATGTACAGAACTTTAAATATTTCCTATCATTTAAAGAAGAAGAGGTTTTCTCCCTTTATGGGTTTCCTCGGGAAATATTTGTCTCTGTGTATATCATATGTGTGATTGATGTTTGTTATTTATATTGTTCATGTCTTGCATAATATTGATGATCACTTGGAGAAGGTTAATAATATTTTAATAGGCATAAAATTGTTTAAGCACAGTAACAACTGATTCACCCCCCCTGCCTCTCAGTTGTATTAGTAATTCCAACAATTGGTATCAGAGCGGGTTCCTTTTATTTAAAGGTAGATCAGTAATCTTAAACATGACAAGCCATGAAGGAAATTCAACCAATAAGCCTCCTATGTTTGATGGAACAAATTTTTCCTTCTAGAAGGTTAGAATGAGAACATACATCATGGCCTTAGGTGCTGATGTTTGGGATGTTGTAGAGACTGGTTATGTAAAGCCAGTTGTACTACCTTCTAAGGATGACAAGCTATAATTCAGATTCAACACTAAGGAAATGAATTCTATATTGAGTGGGCTTGCTGAAGCTGAATTTTTAAAGGTCATGCAACTTGAATATGCCAAAGAAATGTAGGATAAACTTATTAGCAGTTGTGAAGGAGCTGAGAAAGTAAAAGGTGCCAAACTTTAGACACATAGATTGAAATTTGAACAACTAAAGATGAATGAGGATGAAACAATTAGTAAATATTTTTTAAGTGTTGAAGAGCTTGTGAATGCCATGAAGGGTCTTGGTGAGAATATTGAAGACTCATTTTTAGTTCAGAAGATTTTAAGATCTCTACCCAATAGATTTAATCCAAAAGTTTCTGCAATAGAAGAATTGAATGATCTTAAAACTCTGTCTATTGACCAACTCCTAGGAACTCTGACTGCTTATGAAATGAGGATAGTTAAAGATAAACCCACCTCTAGAGAATCATCATTTAAAGCAGATAAGAATGAGGATTCTGAGCCTGATGATATTGAAGAAAAATTTGTGAGAAGACTAAAGAAAGGATCAGGCAAGTACCAAGGCAAGTTGCCCTTCAAATTTTTTAACTATGGAAATATAGGTCACTTTTCATCTAAGTGTCCACACAAGAAGAAGAGACAAAATGTTGAAGGTGAAGAGAAGTACAAATCCAAGAGATTTAGTAAAAAGAAAAGTTTATGTGTAAACAATGATGACTCTTCAGGAGACACAGATAGTGATTCTTCTTGTGAAGATAAGATTAATGACTTTATGCTTATGGACAAAGAGAATTATGATAATTAAATCACATGAAGTGATGTTGATGGTGAAGAAGTTTTGGTTGACTTGGAAGGAGAATTTATCAGTGCTCTAGAATAAATTGCTAGACTCGGATTTAAGAAGAAAAAGCAAAAAAAATTATTGATACAATTCGAGAAAGACAGTAAAAAACCTGATGAAGAATGTGCCCTGCTAAAAGTGGAATTAGAAGAGGCAAATAAAATAGAGGACATTCTGAAACAACAGTTATCAGAAAAGAAGGCAAGATGTGAAGCCTTGGAAGAAGAGGTAGTAAAAAACAGAAAAGAGATGGAGAAGTTTAAAGCATTGTATCTCC
>JZKD02S0488055.1:39807-53007 GCA_000966675.3 Picea glauca | reverse complement strand
TCATGGAAGAAGCAAACCATTGTACCAATGAAGCATTGTTACTTCCGAAGATGATGTCATCTACATAGACCAACACAATGAGAAAATCATTATCCTCTGTTTTGATATATAGATTATTGTCAACTGTTCCTCTCTTGAAATCTTTGTCTTGAAGATACTTATCTAGTCTGTAGTACCAGGAATGAGGATCTTGTTTCAACCCATATAAGGCTTTCTTCAACTTCCATACAAAGTAAGGGTTATCTGATAGTTGGAAACCTTCTGGTTGTTACATATAGACTTCTTATTTTAGATCTCCATTTAGAAAATCTGACTTGACATCCATTTCATAGACTTTAAACTTCTTATGACAAGCATAGGAAAGAAACATTCTAATAGCTTCTAATATTGCTACGGGTGCAAATGTTTCATCAAAATATAGTCCTTGTATTTGAGCATACCCTTTGCAGACCAATCTAGCCTTATTTCTTACACTATTTCCTTGCTCATTCATTTTATTCTTAAACACCCATTTGGAGCCAATTACATTAATGTTTGCAGGTCTAGGAACAAGATCCCAAGTATTGTTCTTCTCAATCTGATCCAGTTCCTCATTCATTGATTTTAACCAATTTTCATCTTTACTGGCTTCATTAAAGTTCTTGGGTTCCACCATGGATATGAGGGCTATATGTGATTGCTCGGTTTCTTTGATTATCCTTCTCCTGGTTTGTACACCTTTTCCTTTCTCACCAATTATCTGACTTGTAGGATGATTCTTTTGAGTAATTCTGGAGGAAGGATTTGATGTTGTCTGCTGATTTGAGTTTGCTTGAGTATTTGTATCTTCATCTGACTTAGAGTCTTCTTTTTTTGATTCTTGGACCTGTTCATCTTCAAATTCAACTATATCCTCTATTGTTGATTCAATATTGCTCACCTCTCTTACTAGGACTCCTTCATCAACTTTTATGTCAATGCAATCAACCAATTTATGCAGCCTCTTATTATAGCATCTGTATACTTTACTGTTTGTAGCATACCCTAATAAGATGCCTTCATCAACCTTGTCATCATACTTGCCAAGGTTTTCATTATTATTCTTTATGTAGCACTTACTCCCAAAGACTTTGAAGTGTTTGATTGAAGCAAGTCTTCCATACCACAGTTCATAAGGTGTCTTGTCACTGTGTGGTATGCAGTGAGATTTGTTAAGAATATGGATTGTTGTGTGTATTTCTTCTACCCATTAGGTTTGACCAATGATCTTCTCATTCATCATTGACCTGGCCATTTGCTGAACTATTCTGTTTTGCCTCTCAAATACTCCATTTTGCTATGGAGTTCCTACGATTGTGTATTCTCTCTTGATCCCATGTTTATCACATAATTCCTTGAAATCACTTGACATAAATTCTCATCCTTTGTATGATCTTACAACCTTTAATCTTTTACCTATTTGATTCTCAGTTAAAGCCTTAAATATTTTAAATTTCTCAAATGCTTTAGATTTTTCTTTGAGAAAAGCAACCCAAGTGAGTCTAGATTAATCATCAATGATCAGCATGAATTATTTTTCCTTCCTTGTGCCTTCCTGTCTTGATGGTCCACATAAATCCATATGAACTAATTGGAGTGGTTTCTCTGTTGAAGTAGAGCTCTTGGATTTAAACTGTGTCCTGGTTAGATTTCCTACTTGGCAGGGTTTACACACATAATCTTATGGTTTTGATATTCTTGGAAGATCTTTTACTGCCTCAAGATTTTTGAGCTTGATTAAGTGGTCAAAGTTTAGATGTCCAAGTCTCCTATTCCATAACTATATTTCATCATCCTTTCTTAGATGACACTCTTATCTATCTTATTTCAACACATATACATTATTATCTGTCCTTATGCCTTTATCCACCACTTGTCTTGAGTTTACAGACTTTAACTTACAATCTTTGGAAGTGAACACCACTTCACATCCTCTGTCACACATTTGAATTACACTGAGCAAATTATGTTTCAACCCATCTACAAGCAGAACATCTTGGGCTTTTCCTTTTCCATTACTTAAACTCACCATCCCTTTACCCTTGATTTTACCTAGTTCATCATTTCCAAAGGTCACATTTCCTGTTATGATTTTACTTATAGACAACAAATTATCCTTGTCTCTAGTCATCTGCTTGGAACATCCACTGTCTATATACCAAGGGTCTTTTTGTTTTTGAGCTGAAATTACTAGACCACATTTTTCACTATCTTTCTTTTTCCATGTGTTGGCATTTCTAGCTAAGTGTTTTATCCTTGGATTTGCTTTGTAATTCTTCAGATGGTAGTTTTCATCTTTGTGGCCGAAGTTATGACAGTTATATCATTCGAGCCCAATGTTCAATAGGTCAAAGTGATTGGTGCAACTTTGTCTGCAAAGATTGTTTGTTTCTTGATCTCCTCAGTTGCATGTCTCTAAACTTAATTTGACAATTTTCAATCTTATGACCAAAATTAGAGCAGTAAAAATAGTAACCATGGAAGAAATTTTGGTACCTAAAGGATGGCCTTCTTCTTGGCATTTGTTGCTCCATATTATGATATCTTTATTTTTGATCAGGGATCATCTTGTCTTTATTATCTTTTGGTGACAGAGTACTCACATGGTCTGATTGTTTGCTGACTTGGAACTTGATCATCTTTACTGACTCTTTTCTTTCTGGCTTTTCACTGCTTGAACCACTTACATAGCCTAAACCAGTCTTCAACAAAGGAGATCTCTGTTTGCTCAGAATGTCATTTAGTTCTGCCGAGGCTTTAATGCTTGGAATATTTTGGAGATACAATGCTTTAAACTTCTCCATCTCTTTTCTGTTTTTTACTACCTCTTCTTCCAAGGATTCACATCCTACCTTCTTTTCTGATAACTGCTGTTTCAGAATGTCCTCTATTTTATTTGCCTCTTCTAATTCCACTTTTAGCAGGTCAAATTCTTCATCAGGTTTTTTACTGTCTTTCTCGAACTGTATCAACAATTGTTTTTGCTTTTTCTTCTTAAATCTGAGTCTAGCAATTTATTCTAGAGCACTGATAAATTCTCCTTCCAAGTCAACCACAACTTCTTCATCATCAACATCACTTCATGTGATTTAATTATCATAATCCTCTTTTTCCATAAGCATAAATTCATTAATATTATCTTCACAAGAAGAATCACTATCTGTGTCTCCTGAAGAGTCATCATTGTTTACACATAAAATTTTCCTTTTACTAAATCTCTTGGATTTGTACTACTCTTCACCTTCAACATTTTGTTTCTTCTTCTTGTGTGGACACTTGGATGAAAAGTGACCTATATTTCCACAATTAAAACATTTGAAGGGCAACTTGCCTGATCCTTTCTTTAGTCTTCTCACAAATTTTGCTTCAATATCATCAGGCTCAGAATCCTCATTCTTATATGCTTTAAATGATGCTTCTCTAGAGGTGGGTTTATCTTTACCTATCCTCATTTCATAAGCAGTCAGAGTTCCTAGGAGTTGGTCAATAGATAGAGTTTTAAGATCATTCAGTTCTTCTGTTGCAGAAACTTTTGGATTAAATCTATCAGGTAGAGATCTTAAAATCTTCTGAACTAAAAATGAGTCTTCAATCTTCTCACCAAGACCCTTCATGGAATTCACAATCTCTTCAACTCTTAAAATTTTTTTACTAATTGTTTCATCCTCATTCATCTTTAGTTGTTCAAATTTCAATCTATGTGTCTAAAGTTTGGCACCTTTTACTTTCTCAACTCCTTCATAACTGCTAATAAGTTTATCCCACATTTCTTTGGCAGATTCNTGATCTTACAACCTTTAATCTTTTGCCTTTTTGATTCTCAGTTAAAGCCTTAAATATTTTAAATTTCTCAAATGCTTTAGATTTTTCTTTGAGAAAAGCAACCCAAGTGAGTCTAGAGTAATCATTAATGATCAACATGAATTAGTTTTCCTTCCCCGTGCCTTCCTATCTTGATGGTCCACATAAATCCATATGAACCAATTGGAGTGGTTTCTCTGTTGAAGTAGAGCTCTTGTATTTAAAATGTGTCCTGGTTAGCTTTCCTACTTGGCAGGGTTTACACACATAATCTTATGGTTTTGATATTCTTGGAAGATCTTTTACTGCCTCAAGATTTTTGAGCTTGATTAAGTGGTCAAAGTTTAGATGTCCAAGTCTCCTATGCCATAACTAGATTTCATCATGCTTTCTTAGATGACACTCTTATCTATCTTATTTCAACACATATACATTATTATCTGTCCTTATACCTTTATCCACCACTTGTCTCGAGTTTACATACTTTATCTTACAATCTTTGGAAGTGAACACCACTTCACATCCTCTGTCACACATTTGAATTACACTGAGCAAATTATGTTTCAGCCCATCTACAAGCAGAACATCTTGGGATTTTCCTTTGCCATTACTTAAACTCACCATCCCTTTACGCTTGATTTTACCTGGTTCATCATTTCCAAAGGTCACATTTCCTGTTTTTCTCTTACTTATAGACAACAAATTATCCTTGTCTCCATTCATGTGCTTGGAACATCCAATGTCTATATACCAGGGGTCTTTTTGTTTTTGAGCTGAAATTACTAGACCACATTTTTCACTATCTTTCTTTTTCCATGTGCTGGCATTTCTAGCTAAGTGTTTTATCCTTGGATTTGCTTTGTACTTCTTCAGATGACAGTTTGCATCTTTGTGGCCGAAGTTATGACAGTTATATCATTCGAGCCCAATGTTCAATAGGTCAAAGTGATTGGTGCAACTTTGTTTACTCCTTAGCTGTTTAGTTCTATGTTGCAAAGATTGTTTGTTTCTTGATCTCCTCAGTTGCATGTCTCTAAACTTAATTTGACAATTTTCAATCTTATGACCAAAATTAGAGCAGTAAAAACAGTAACCATGGAAGAAATTTTGGTACCTAAAGGATGGCCTTCTTCTTGGCATTTGTTGCTCCATATTTTGATATCTTTATTTTTGATCAGGGATCATCTTGTCTTTATTATATTTTGGTGACAGAGTACTCACATGGTCTGATTGTCTGCTGACTTGGAACTTGATCCTTTTTACTGATTCTTTGCTTTTTGGCTTTTCACTGCTTGAACCACTTACATAGCCAAAACCAGTATTCAACAAAGGAGATCTCTATTTGCTCAGAATGTCATTTAGTTCTGCTGAGGCTTTAATTCTTGGAATATTTTGGAGATACAATGCTTTAAACTTCTCCATCTCTTTTCTGTTTTTTACTACCTCTTCTTCCAAGGCTTCACATCTTGCCTTCTTTTCTGATAACTNTGATCTTACAACCTTTAATCTTTTGCCTTTTTGATTCTCAGTTAAAGCCTTAAATATTTTAAATTTCTCAAATGCTTTAGATTTTTCTTTGAGAAAAGCAACCCAAGTGAGTCTATAGTAATCATCAATGATAAACATGAATTAGTTTTCCTTCCCCGTGCCTTCCTATCTTGATGGTCCACATAAATCCATATGAACCAATTGGAGTGGTTTCTCTGTTGAAGTAGAGCTCTTGGATTTAAAATGTGTCCTGGTTAGCTTTCCTACTTGTCAGGGTTTACACACATAATCTTATGGTTTTGATATTCTTGGAAGATCTTTTACTGCCTCAATATTTTTGAGCTTGATTAAGTGGTCAAAGTTTAGATGTCCAAGTCTCCTATGCCATAACTAGATTTCATCATGCTTTCTTAGATGACACTCTTATCTATCTTATTTCAACACATATACATTATTATCTGTCCTTATGCCTTTATCCACCACTTGTCCCGAGTTTACATACTTTATCTTACAATCTTTGGAAGTGAACACCACTTCACATCCTCTGTCACACATTTGAATTACACTGAGAAAATTATGTTTCAGCCCATCTACAAGCAGAACATCTTGGGCTTTTCCTTTGCCATTACTTAAACTCACCATCCCTTTACCCTTGATTTTACCTGGTTCATCATTTCCAAAGGTCACATTTCCTGTTTTTCTTTTACTTATAGACAACAAATTATCCTTGTATCCATTCATGTGCTTGGAACATCCAATGTCTATATACCAGGGGTCTTTTTGTTTTTGAGCTGAAATTACTAGACCAAATTTTACACTATCTTTCTTTTTCCATGTGCTGGCATTTCTAGCTAAGTGTTTTATCCTTGGATTTGCTTTGTACTTCTTCAGATGGCAATTTGCATCTTTGTGGCCGAAGTTATGACAGTTATATCATTCGAGCCCAATGTTCAATAGGTCAAAGTGATTGGTGCAACTTTGTTTACTCCTTAGCTGTTTAGTTCTATGTTGCAAAGATTGTTTGTTTCTTGATCTCCTCAGTTGCATGTCTCTAAACTTAATTTGACAATTTTCAATATTATGACCAAAATTAGAGCAGTAAAAACAGTAACCATGGAAGAAATTTTGGTACCTAAAGGATGGCCTGCTTCTTGGCATTTGTTGCTCCATATTCTGATATCTTTATTTTTGATTAGGGATCATCTTGCCTTTATTATATTTTGGTGACAGAGTACTCACATGGTCTTATTGTCTGCTGACTTGGAACTTGATCCTTTTTACTGATTCTTTTCTTTTTGGCTTTTCACTGCTTGAACCACTTACATAGCCAAAACCAGTATTCAACAAAGGAGATNCCATAACTAGATTTCATCATGCTTTCTTAGATGACACTCTTATCTATCTTATTTCAACACATATACATTATTATCTGTCCTTATGCCTTTATCCACCACTTGTCCCGAGTTTACAAAATTTATCTTACAATCTTTGGAAGTGAACACCACTTCACATCCTCTGTCACACATTTGAATTACATTGAGAAAATTATGTTTTAACCCATCTACAAGCAGAACATCTTGGGCTTTTCCTTTGCCATTACTTAAACTCACCATCCCTTTACCCTTGATTTTACCTGGTTCATCATTTCCAAAGGTCACATTTCCTGTTTTGCTTTTACTTATAGACAACAACTTATCCTTGTCTCCAGTCATGTGCTTGGAACATCCACTGTCTATATACCAGGGGTCTTTTTGTTTTTGAGCTGAAATTACTAGACCACATTTTTCACTATCTTTCTTTTTCCATGTGTTGGCATTTCTAGCTAAGTGTTTTATCCTTGGATTTGCTTTGTAATTCTTCAGATGGCAGTTTGCATCTTTGTGGCCGAAGTTATGACAATTATATCATTCGAGCCCAATGTTCAATAGGTCAAAGTGATTGGTGCAACTTTGTCTACTCATTGGCTGTTTAGTTCTATGTTGCAAAGATTGTTTGTTTCTTGATCTCCTTAGTTGCATGTCTCTAAAATTAATTTGACAATTTTCAATCTTATGACCAAAATTAGAGCAGTAAAAATAGTAACCATGGGAGAAATTTTGGTACCTAAAGGATGGCCTTCTTCTTGGCATTTGTTGCTCCATATTTTGATATCTTTATTTTTGATCAGGGATCATCTTGTCTTTATTATCTTTTGGTGACAGAGTACTCACATGGTCTGATTGTCTGCTGACTTGGAACTTCATCATCTTTACTGACTCTTTGCTTTCTGGCTTTTCACTGCTTGAACCACTTACATAGCCTAAACAAGTCTTCAACAAAGGAGATCTCTGTTTTCTCAGAATGTCATTTAGTTCTGCCGAGGCTTTAATGCTTGGAATATTTTGGAGATACAATGCTTTAAACTTCTCCATCTCTTTTCTGTTTTTTACTACCTCTTCTTCCAAGGCTTCACATCCTGCCTTCTTTTCTGATAACTACTGTTTCAGAATGTCCTCTATTTTATTTGCCTCTTCTAATTCCACTTTTAACAGGTCAAATTCTTCATCAGGTTTTTTACTGTCTTTCTCGAACTGTATCAACAATTGTTTTTGCTTTTTCTTCTTAAATCTGAGTCTAACAATTTATTCTAGAGCACTGATAAATTCTCCTTCCAAGTCAACCACAACTTCTTCATCATCAACATCACTTCATGTGATTTAATTATCATAATCCTCTTTGTCCATAAGCATACATTCATTAATCTTATCTTCACAAGAAGAATCACTATCTGTGTCTCCTGAAGAGTCATCATTGTTTACACATAAACTTTTCTTTTTACTAAATCTNGTTTGTTTCTTGATCTCCTCAGTTGCATGTCTCTAAACTTAATTTGACAATTTTCAATCTTATGACCAAAATTAGAGCAGTAAAAACAGTAACCATGGAAGAAATTTTGGTACCTAAAGGATGGCCTTCTTCTTGGCATTTGTTGCTCCATATTTTGATATCTTTATTTTTGATCAGGGATCATCTTGTCTTTATTATATTTTGGTGACAGAGTACTCACATGGTCTGATTGTCTGCTGACTTGGAACTTGATCCTTTTTACTGATTCTTTGCTTTTTGGCTTTTCACTGCTTGAACCACTTACATAGCCAAAACCAGTATTCAACAAAGGAGATCTCTATTTGCTCAGAATGTCATTTAGTTCTGCTGAGGCTTTAATTCTTGGAATATTTTGGAGATACAATGCTTTAAACTTCTCCATCTCTTTTCTGTTTTTTACTACCTCTTCTTCCAAGGCTTCACATCTTGCCTTCTTTTCTGATAACTACTGTTTCAGAATGTCCTCTATTTTATTTGCCTCTTCTAATTCCACTTTTAGCAGGGCACATTCTTCATCAGGTTTTTTACTGTCTTTCTCAAATTTCATCAATAATTTTTTTTGCTTTTTCTTCTTAAATCCGAGTCTAGCAATTTATTCTAGAGCACTGATAAATTCTCCTTCCAAGTCAACCACAACTTCTTCACCATCAACATCACTTCATGTGATTTAATTATCATAATCCTCTTTGTCCATAAGCATAAAGTCATTAATATTATCTTCACAAGAAGAATCACTATCTGTGTCTCCTGAAGAGTCATCATTGTTTACACATAAACTTTTCATTTTACTAAATCTCTTGGATTTGTACTTCTCTTCACCTTCAAAATTTTGTCTCTTCTTCTTGTGTGGACACTTAGATGAAAAGTGACCTATATTTCCATAGTTAAAAAATTTGAAGGGCAACTTGCCTTGGTACTTGCCTGATCCTTTCTTTAGTCTTCTCACAAATTTTTCTTCAATATCATCAGGCTCAGAATCCTCATTCTTATCTGCTTTAAATGATGATTCTCTAGAGGTGGGTTTATCTTTACCTATCTTCATTTCATAAGCAGTCAGAGTTCCTAGGAGTTGGTCAATAGACAGAGTTTTAAGATCATTCAATTCTTTTATTGCAGAAACTTTTGGATTAAATCTATTGGGTAGAGATCTTAAAATATTCTGAACTAAAAATGAGTCTTCAATATTCTCACCAAGACCCTTCATGGCATTCACAAGCTCTTCAACACTTAAAAAATATTTACTAATTGTTTCATCCTCATTCATATTTAGTTGTTCAAATTTCAATCTATGTGTCTAAAGTTTGGCACCTTTTACTTTCTCAGCTCCTTCATAACTGCTAATAAGTTTATCCTACATTTCTTTGGCAGATTCAAGTTGCATGACCTGTAAAAATTCAGCTTCTGCAAGCCCACTCAATATAGCATTCATTTCCTTAGTGTTGAATCTGAATTATAGCTTGTCATCCTTAGAAGGTAGTACAAATGGCTTTACATAACCAGTCTCTACAACATCCCAAACATCAGCACCTAAGGCCATGATGTATGTTCTCATTCTAACCTTCTAGAAGGAAAAATTTGTTCCATCAAACATAGGAGGCTTATTGGTTGAATTTCCTTCATGGCTTGTCATGTTTAAGATTACTGATCTACCTTTAAATAAAAGGAACCCGCTCTGATACCAATTGTTGGAATTACTAATACAACTGAGAGGCAGGGGGGGTGAATCAGTTGTTACTGTGCTTAAACAATTTTATGTCTATTAAAATATTATTAACCTTCTCCAAGTGATCATCAAGATTATGCAAGACATGAACAATAGAAATAACAAACATCAATCACACATATGATATACATAGAGACAAATATTTCCCGAGGAAACCCATAAAGGGAGAAAACCTCTTCTTCTTCAAATGATAGGAAATATTTAAAGTTCTGTACATCATCTTTCTTTGAGAACAAACTCAAAATGAGTCTACCACCTCTTCTTTAACAAGTTGCAACTTGTTGAGAGTACCAACTCTCTGGTTTCTTTAGCACCCACTAGAAGGAAGCACCAAATCCCTAAGTGTTCCAACATGAACTGGATGGAAGCACCAACTTCTAGTCATACATGCACCAACCTGTATAAAAAAGAACAATGGTCCTCCCTTGTACCACCCTACCACCCTGGTTTTTCTGGCTGCAACTAGATGGAAGCTACAAATCCCTATGTTCAAGCACCCACTTGAAACTCTGAGGACAACAATCCTCCCTAGAACCACCCTTAGATATAAAACTTTACTTACTTACTTTGTTTCTGATATGGTCTGTTACAGTTCCATGTCTCCTCTGCCTTCTTCATCTTCTATGCTCTGTTCTGTTTTTGCATCTTTCGACTTCTATTCTCTGCTCTTTTTCTTCCTCTGCACAACACTACTTTGTTTAGCTTCTCTTCGAAATTTTATGATCTATGATGCCTCTGAATTCTATACACTGTGCCTCTGATCTCCACTACAGGTACTACACTGCTTCTCCTCCTACACACATGCATAAATATTGAAAAAAACACACTGTCTTCTCTGTTCTGCATGTCTTTCTCACCTAGATTCCTCTACCTGATCATCATTCAAACTCTTCATCTTCTCTAGCAGTTATTATTTATTTGTTCATCATTAGCAAGTGTTATCCTAGTATTCTTTGGCTTCTTTGGCAGTCACAACTCTTCGTCTTCTCTAGGAGTTACGGTCAGTCATTTTTGGATTCTAAGCCCCTTCCTTCATGTGACCATCGACAGTGACCATACGCCTAACCAAAAGGCGCTTCGTGACTCCCAACTTCGGGAATATTGGTACGAGACATCTCGATTCTCCCAAATCCTAATCTCCGAAGTGGAGCTTAGTGACGCTAGCTCCTTCCTCTATTTTCTCTCTCCACGTGACCACTGGCTATGACCTAGGGCCAAGCACTTCGGGACTTCACATTTCAGGTATTTGGATGCTATCCAACCTTGAATTTCTCGACTTTTGAACTCCCAAACTTTGAACTAATGCCTAGCGAGAACTAACTTCATTCTTGATATGATCTTGGGTGATGAAATCATGTGACCATGCGATTGCGAACATGTCCAAATGTGGTTTAAAACAAACTTCATTTCGCCCCACAATTTACCTCGAGCCTCCGCATGTCTTTTCTAAAAAACCATGGTTTTGATTGTGGCCCACCCTCAACTCATTAACGTTCACGCACCTTCAATCCCCGCAATGTGATGGGACCATCGATCTCATGATCTTGACGATGCTCTTGAAATGACGATTTAGATTTGTCCTTTCAGGTTTTGTGGATCAACGACTATGATTGATTTCATGATCCAGGCTTTGGGAGTTTCAAATTTCAAACCCTTCTTTCTTCCATACGCCAATATTTTGGAGTCGATGATCTGTGGATACCTGTCCTTCTTAATCAACGACTTTGCCTCCACTTAGGGAATTTGACCTTTCAACAAGATCAATGGTTCTGCGTCTCCTTTCTCGATCAACGGTTGAGATCTCCTTTGGGTCTCCAGACTTCTGAAATATCAAATCTCAAACTTTCTCTCTGGATCAAACGACCCAGATTCACTTCGGATGATCCAACGGTCGAGAATGTATTTCGGTTCTCTGACTCTCCAGGCTTTAGGGATTTCAAATCTCAAACTGAATTCTTGAAGTGAGATTTTTTCTGGAGCGTAACTTCCTCACATCTTTAGACTCGAAACAAATGACGTTCGTTGGATCAAGATCTTAGATTTGTTTGTTGGATCAAGATCTTAGATCAACGACTCAATCTGTTTGTGATGCAACTTTGCCTTGGATTAAATCCAATGGCTCTCCATATTTTCTTATCCTATCCTTCCATTTATTTAGATCCGACGACTGATGGAGATTCAGGTGATTGAGATATTAGATCTCATCCTTTGCTTATCCTACCCTTTCACTTAAGTCAATCCAACAACTGACGAAGATTCAGGTGATCAAGATCTCAAATCTCAGCCCTTTCTTATCCTGTCCTTCCACTTAAATCAATCTGACAATTGACAAAAATTCAGATGATCGAATTCTCAATTGTTTTGCCCCACTTATCCTATCCTTCCATTAATTCAATCCAATAGCTGACGAAAATCTAGATGATTGGGATCTCAAATCTTTCAGATTATCCCGTCCTTCCACTCAAAAGTGATCCAACGGTTGTTGTCACTCTTCCTCCTGAGTTTTTGATCTCTCTGACTTAGAAGGTTTTCTAAGTGTTCAAGGATTTTGACCTTTGCTCCTCCGACTAGTCCGTCTCTTGGACCTCGTCTACACTTTTGGAAACCGCTATCTCTTCTAAGCTTTCTCATCTTATTCTCTCTCGAGGTTTGGTTCGATGTTGTTCTTTCCATCAATGACAAGCACACTCTTCTTGTAAACATTCCAACAACTGGAAACCACTATCTCTTTTGAGATTTCTCGCCTTCTTCTCTCTCGAGGTTTGATTCGCTGCTTTTCTTGCTATCAATGACAAGCACACTCTTCCTGTAAACATGATAACAACTAGAAACCGCTATCTCTTCTGATATTTCTCATCTTCTTCTCTCTCGAGGTTTGGTTCACTGCTATTCTTGCCATCAATGACAAGCACACTCTTCCTGTAAACATGCCAACATATACCCAAGAGGAAACCTTGCTCTAACCGCTGCTATGGCTTCCAACTCAGTCACCTTGCCAAACTTTCTCCTTAGCATCCATCATTGTTTTGAACTAATAGGGTTTTTCCTCCTCATGAACAGAGTGTCTAAACCTCGGTTCCCTTGCAAAGTACTCTCCATCTCTATGCACGAATGAGAATCTTTCCTCGACTCTCACAAAACTTCATAGGACCTCATCTCTAATACCACTTGTTGGAATTTAGGCCTGCAAACATAATTCATTAATAGAGACAAAAAATGAAGATAAACAATCACTTAGCAGAGAAGAAAAGAAACACATCTCGGTGCAGCCAAGAACGAAATGGGGGGCAATGGTATTCTTTATT
>JZKD02S0488022.1:0-17086 GCA_000966675.3 Picea glauca | reverse complement strand
ACAGAGTGCTAACACCTCCTACATGTAAAATTCCCAAAAGGGATTTCCAACATCCTCATTGTTAGCACAAGAGCAGACCCAGGGTTCAATGCTTAACAATGCACCAACAAAACCCCGACTACCAGCCCTTTCGACAACACCTCCGAAGAAGGCGAAGTCTCACCTGAGGTAGAAGAAGGGGGGTTATAAGATGCATGTGTCTGTAACCAGGTTGTGACACAAATCTGTGATAAGGGTACTTCACAGAATATTTTGTTAATGCTTAGGAAGTGACATGCATTATTTTATTAACCCCATTAATACCACAGAGCATAATCAACGATAGATTGGCGCAGTAACAACAAATGGTTATATACCCTGAGCACTTAGCACTTAGCTCTTAGCACCACAAGTTAGATCTAGAAGTCAGTTACTCCTTAACATAAGCAAAGTATTTAAGCAATATATATATATATATATATATATATATATATATATATATATATATATATATATATATATATATATTCATTAAATATCATAATCTAAGCACTAAGCAAAACATAACAAAGATAACACTACGCAAAGCAAACCATGAGACAACAGATATACGTGGTTCACCCCAGGGTGGGGCTATGTCCACAAACTGCTTCGCCTCTTTATTATTCACCAATATCTTACATTCATTCACTCTTGTGCACTAATCCATAGATTCAAACTTCGCACCAGACAAGAGATCTATGCACTAAGCACTAGATCCTCCTTCCAAAACTAGGTCAAATACACAGATCCACAATCTCAATCACAACACTTAACTTCTTCTAAAAAATCACAGTCTAGCACAAAGCCTCGATGGACACAGATATACTATGTCACATAGAACTACATTCACTTCCCCCTTTCTACAATACATTCCCTTTATTTATACTTTACAAACCCTTACAATAGGGCCTAAACATGGGGAGAACCCATGGGACGACAACCCAAAAACCCATTCCAAAACCTTAGAGGACCCCTTATTGGGTCCACATATCCTGCAAAATAGGTGAGATCCACGATATCAGCTCCACCTAGGCACTCTTTCTTTGACCAAATTGTCGAAGTTCAAAAGTGGGACAAAACTAACCAAAGTTTCCCCAAAACTTGGTCGAGGGCCAACAGGCCCCCAACACTCACCTGTGACTCGTCCTGAGTCACTTAGGTCTAGACAATGCTGCTTCAAAATCCTCGAGCTTAACTCAAGCTTCCTCAACTTGCTACCTTGCTTGAGCCTCCATCTCAGTGAGATCATGGACTATCTGCTCTGTAACAGGCCCTTCCAGGCATTGTTCTATTGTTGAGACTACTTGATCTAACTGTTAACCTTGGATGTCAATCTCCTTGAACACCTTGAAAGCTCCATCCTGCACAAGTTGTAGCTTCTGCGTTACTTCCAGCACCTTACCCTGGAGGGTAGTGATTTGTTGTTGTACTGTGTGTTGCTCCTAGGATCTCTTCATAATTTCCACTGTTGTGAGTAGCTTCATCTATGCCTACATTGAAAATTCTTGTTGTTGCACCTCTTGTAACTATGCTTATAGCTTCTTTAGCTTTGGATCCTTGGTGAGGCATTCATATGTCTGGGCACTTCTATCACTCAGTTATTTCCATACCGAGGTGAGGGCTCTCATACTTGTTACTTTGTTCTTGGCGAACTCCTCCCTCTTGTCATGCACCTCCTATGAGGTGCTCGGCACTGTCTGGTCCTCCAATTCAGTTATCCTAGCTTGAAGTTGTTGGAGGGTCTCTATGAGCTTCACTAATTGAGCTTCAACCGACTCTTGTTCCTCATGTGCCAAGCCTGGCATAGAGAAACATGATTTATTTACCACTTCTTTGACCACGGCCTACTCTGCGAGTAGCTTCTCTTTCTCCGTTTGTAGCTAGTATTTTTCCTCTTGAAGCTCTACCTTCTCTCTTTCATGGGAAGCTACACTGTCCTACGCTACTCGTAATTGTACTAGGACTTTGTATTTCTCCTTTTGCAAGGCTTCTATAGCCTTCTCCTTCTCTTCCTGAGCTCTATGGAACTGGGCTTTTGTTTCATAAGAAAGCCTTCTTAACTAGGCCAATTCATCCCCCAATTATGCGTCATGTGATGAGGAAGGCGCAAATGGCGCAGTAGGAACTATGCGGACCAAACAAATATCCCGTTGCACTTCCTTTAACTCCCTCTCAATCCTTCCATATAACACCACCTGCTTCTCTTCGTATCTCTACAACATGTCTTCAGAGGCATCCTCCATAGATCTGCGGACCAGAATAATGTCATCAACGGTGAGAGTGGCTTCCAACTGTGGCTTATTAGTGCATGTATTATTCCTTGTTGAAGGTTTCTTCAGAGAAATGTTCCTCTTCTACGGTGTCACTATCCCAATAGGGGGGTCTTAAGGTGGTGTAGCTTCGCCTCCTCCTTTCTCTTCTTCTTCTTCATATCCTCCTCCCTGTCTATTTTCTTCATCTTCTCCTCCTCATGGTGAGCCAGAGTCGTTATCTTCAGAAGTTTTCTCTTCATCACTCTCTATGTCCTGGACTTCAACCTTCTTTTTCTTCTTCTTTGTCCCACTGGATTGTCTGACATGTTCAACTCATGTAACTATTGATATTCCTATAGTTTCAGTGTCAGATAAATCTACATTGACAATAGGTACAAGAAATCCTTCTATCCATTCCTTTGTAATTTTCTCCATATCTTAATCCGTCAGCTTTTAGTATGACTGCAATTATTCCTGGTGCTCATCTCTTTGTGTGGTGATGTAAATGAAGTGGGGATCAGTGTGAAACTTTTCTATGTGTCGGTACTGATACAGGGTATGCAGTTTCATATGCAGGAATGATTCAATGGTGAACTTCAACTGCTGATAATATCTGTGAAACACGTCATTAGACTACCATTGCTTTGTCGTGTCGTTGGTATACCACATGGTGGAAAAATGAGTGGCTAGGGGCTCCGTAGGTTCAATCTCTGGGAAACTGTCTCCTTCAGGCATCTGCCAAGACAAAAATGTGATTAGGATGATCAACCAACTATAATGAAATTCATATCCCAAGTCCTGAGCTTCGCGGAAATCCTTTTCTAGCTCGTTGATGAGGTAGTTCACCCAGTTCATCTGCATGCCCTCCAGACACTTTCCTGCGAGGTCCACCATGAACCTGGTGACCTATGTGGGGCAGTTCTTCCTCACTACCTTTCCAGCTAAGAGTTCACAAGCAAGGAGCATTGTGCCATCATGTATGGAGACTACCTTGTAACCTCGTTTCCCCTTTTCTTCTTCTCCATAGGATTCTTTGATGCATTGTGCTAACGAACGGTCTGAGGTATTCCCTGGATAGAACTATTGTGGGTCAAGAACCTTCAAAATTAAACCTATGATCCAATGGATCAGCACCATATCAAGAGTAATCCTTCTGTCGAGCCATAAATATCCTCCATGATAGAACAATAGAAGGAGTTTAACACAAGAGTTAACCTTCTAGTGGCGACCAAAATGGGGAATCTTTATTATGTTCAATATGGTTGATTGCACCAACCCTTTAATCCATGGTTGTGAGATGAGGTGAGGTTTCTTCTCGGTTTTCTTCATTAAATAGCAGTGAGGAGATAACATGGCGTAGTTCTTCCGGTCTCCTATGTTGAAGTCGTTGTTCTTGAACAACAGGATATGTCCTAACTTACTCCCGACTATGCGTATTCCTTTCAAAATGTATGCAATGAACACATAATACTCAAAATATCGATGGATATTGTCGTGGTTAACATCACCTACCATAGGCAAAATATATTCAGGTAGGATCGATGGGATCTACTTCGCGTCAGCTAGATCACCGAGGTGCTTACTTCTCTATTCAATTATAGGGTTGATGTGGGTGGAATGACGTCTGGTCAAAGGAGAAACTTGCAATCCCCTAGTCGACGACACCTGAATACCTTCAAATACAGGTTTTTCGACCATGATCTTCCTAAGAACTTCCTCGACATACTTCTCCAACTCGCTAGGTTCGCTCGACATTCTAGATTTTAATAGATAGGTGGGGTAAACAAATGGACAGACAGGGTATAGTTTCAGTTAACGACAAGAAGCACATCTCGACACTTGGACAATTCTCAACTTATCTCATACAATCACGGGTAGCAAAAGGTGGTCCCAGCGCAACGATTGATGAGCTAAGCAAGCGGGGCAGTCATGATGGATCTTCCAATGGACAAAACAATGATTCCATTAATGTAAATTCATCTATTATGACACGTTATCAACATCCAAAAGAAGTCCATAAACCCATAAATGTGTTTCCTAACCGTTCTAGAGCATCACTCTAACGGTTGGGGCACCTCCAATGGTCATATAACTTCGCCAGGTCAAAGTCAAAATCTATGCGGACCTATTGTTCCATTGAGGTTCAAACCCTGCAAACATGCCTCCTGAGAGGTTCCATTCTGTGAAGTCTTGCATTCAATTTCCTTAACTTATTGTAGGTTTTCCAGCTTAGCCTTATTTTTATTGAGCTTCCTTGCCTTCTTTCCTATTATCTGAGTCTCTTTAACTTTTTATGGAATCCTCTTTCCATTTTTATTCTTATCTTCCCCTGGCATGGTGGCTTTGTGCTGTTGAGGTACCTTCAAAAGTTCTGAAGTTAATATCCCTTTTCTTAATACTTCTTGAGTGGGCACACTTCTCTCTTGGATAGATAGGTCCTTCAAGCCTTCTTGCATTCTTTCAACTTTGAAGGCTAATTCTGTTTCTTTATGTCCCTCCTGTGTTGTTACTTTGCTTTGTTTATTCGACTTATCCTCTTGTTATTCTATTAGTTTGTCTGTTTTCCTAACTATGAAATCCCTTAATTCTTTCTTTTTCTTTTCTCCATCTTCTTCCTTTTCTTTCCTTATGATTTGATCCTTTTCAATCAAATTCTTACCTAACAAAAGTGGGAAAGGGGTGTTATCCTTAACAAACCTAATGAATTCAAATTCTTCTTCAGTCGATGTTGCATGAAAAATAATAGGTACAGTAGTTTCTCTTGCACATAAGGTTATCATCTTGCCTTTAAACAAGCCTATCCTTCCTAAATAAATTACCATAGTAGGCTTTCCCAAAAATTCCCAAGTTTCTTCTGTCATAATATTCACTTATGTTTCTTCATCCAAGACTATATGGTCTATGTTGAAGTCTTCTATTCTTGCACTTATGCGTTGTTTTGCTTTCAGGTTATTTGGTAAACTAACATCTTTATAAAAATCCATCGTTTCCTTCAACTGTAGTAACATAGTTTGAGCTTCCTCTGATCTTTTCTCTTTATGACTTTCTAACATACCCTTTGCCTCTTGACTCTTTTCATAATTGTCTTGTCTTATGTTCATCCCTTCAACTTTATCAATAATCTTTGGACAATCCTCAACCTCATGACCAACAAACTTACAACAAAGACAAATAGGGCCTACCCCAGGGCATTCCTTAGCAAGATGTCTTGGCCTTCTACAATTATAACACAAAGTCAATCCTCTTTTTCTCTTAAACATTCCCTAATATTTTCTATATTGTGCACTTCCCCTCAGATCATAGTGTTGGACCTGCAGTCTGCAAAAAACAATTCTAGGTTCTTGCATCCACTTATCATTCCAAAAATTCTTTCTATGCATAGGAATAACATATATTTATTCATTTCCATTAAATTTACTAAAATCAAATCTTTCTTTCAACTGCATCCTAGCCTTTAGACTAGGACACAATCTATTAAACATAATTAAATTCATTCTTTCAAAACAAAAAATTTCACTTATCTTTCTCTTACCAAAGCATAAAGATTACCTCTTTTAGGATCTTACCCCTTTTCTTCAGATCAACTTACTTTCTTGGCACAAATATTCGCAATTCAAGTAGAGTACTGCACACTTCAGTAGCAGATCTATGAACCAAGATTATCTTTTTCTTTACTTCAGTTCCCAACAATCACAGTTTTAGGTCCTAGCAACGGAACCATTTGTTGTCATAGGGGACAACTCAGGGTTCAATGCTTAACAACAAACCAACAAAACCTCAAATACTGTCTCTTTTGGAAACACCTGTGAAGCAGGTGAAGTCTCACCTGAGGTAGAAGCAAGGGGGTTACAGGACATAGGTGTCTGTAACTAGGATGGGACACAAATCTGTGATAAGGGAACTTCGCAGAATATTCTGTTAACACTTCAGAAGTGACATGCATTAGTTTATTAACCCCATTAACACTGCAGAGCATAATCAACGATAGATTGTCACAATAAAAACAAATGATTATATACCCTAAGCACTTAACACTTATCTCTTAGAACCACAAGTAAGATATAGCATTCATTTACTCCTTAACATAAGCAAATTATTTAAGCAACAACATATATATTCAGTACACATCATAATCTAAGCACTAAGAAAAACATAATAGAGATAACACTGCACAAAGAAAACCATGAGACACCAGATATACATGGTTCACCCTAGGGTGGGGATACATCCACAAACTACTTCGCCTCTTTATTATTCGCCAAGATCTTACATTCAGGCACTCTTGCACACTAAGCCATAGAGTCGAACTCTACACCAGATAGGAGATCTACATACTAAGAACTATATCGCCCTTCCAAAACTAGGTCAAATGCACAGAGCCACAATTTCTATCACAACACTTAGCATCTTCTGTAGAATCACAGTCGAGCACAAATCCTTGATGCACACAGATCTACTATTTCACACAGAACTACATTCACTTCCCCCTTTCTACAATAAATCCCCCCTTATTTATACTTTATAAACCCTTATAATAGGGACTAAACATGGGGAGAACCCATGGGCCAACAACCCAAAAACCCCTTACAAAACCCTAGAGGACCCCTTACTGGGTCCACATAGCCCACAAAATAGGTGAGATCTATGATCTCAGCTCTTCCTGGGTGTTCCTTCTTCGACCAACGTGTCACAGACTAAAAGTGCGCCAAAATGGACCAAAGTTTCCCCAAAACTTGGTTGAGGGCCAACACTCACCATAAGACTATGGATCTGAAGTATGAACCAAGAAAATATGCATGGACAGAAATGGTTCAGTAGAAGTTAGTGCAATAGGAAGCTCCTCTAAATCATATTGATTCCTCCTAGTATCAGTTGGATCACCAACAAGATCCCCTACATCTTGAAGAGTAGCATGGGCCCACTTGGGCCTCTAGTCTAGCTCTGCATCTACATCTGGATGCACTAAATATGCATCTGAATGTACTAACTTTGTATCTAGATCATTTTAATCATAACTCTTGTATAAAGAAGATTCGACATGTGCATGCTCATCATCTCANGTACTGATACAGGGTATGCAGTTTCATATGCAGGAATGATTCAATGGTGAACTTCAACTGCTGATAATATCTGTGAAACACGTCATTAGACTACCATTGCTTTGTCGTGTCGTTGGTATACCACATGGTGGAAAAATGAGTGGCTAGGGGCTCCGTAGGTTCAATCTCTGGGAAACTGTCTCCTTCAGGCATCTGCCAAGACAAAAATGTGATTAGGATGATCAACCAACTATAATGAAATTCATATCCCAAGTCCTGAGCTTCGCGGAAATCCTTTTCTAGCTCGTTGATGAGGTAGTTCACCCAGTTCATCTGCATGCCCTCCAGACACTTTCCTGCGAGGTCCACCATGAACCTGGTGACCTATGTGGGGCAGTTCTTCCTCACTACCTTTCCAGCTAAGAGTTCACAAGCAAGGAGCATTGTGCCATCATGTATGGAGACTACCTTGTAACCTCGTTTCCCCTTTTCTTCTTCTCCATAGGATTCTTTGATGCATTGTGCTAACGAACGGTCTGAGGTATTCCCTGGATAGAACTATTGTGGGTCAAGAACCTTCAAAATTAAACCTATGATCCAATGGATCAGCACCATATCAAGAGTAATCCTTCTGTCGAGCCATAAATATCCTCCATGATAGAACAATAGAAGGAGTTTAACACAAGAGTTAACCTTCTAGTGGCGACCAAAATGGGGAATCTTTATTATGTTCAATATGGTTGATTGCACCAACCCTTTAATCCATGGTTGTGAGATGAGGTGAGGTTTCTTCTCGGTTTTCTTCATTAAATAGCAGTGAGGAGATAACATGGCGTAGTTCTTCCGGTCTCCTATGTTGAAGTCGTTGTTCTTGAACAACAGGATATGTCCTAACTTACTCCCGACTATGCGTATTCCTTTCAAAATGTATGCAATGAACACATAATACTCAAAATATCGATGGATATTGTCGTGGTTAACATCACCTACCATAGGCAAAATATATTCAGGTAGGATCGATGGGATCTACTTCGCGTCAGCTAGATCACCGAGGTGCTTACTTCTCTATTCAATTATAGGGTTGATGTGGGTGGAATGACGTCTGGTCAAAGGAGAAACTTGCAATCCCCTAGTCGACGACACCTGAATACCTTCAAATACAGGTTTTTCGACCATGATCTTCCTAAGAACTTCCTCGACATACTTCTCCAACTCGCTAGGTTCGCTCGACATTCTAGATTTTAATAGATAGGTGGGGTAAACAAATGGACAGACAGGGTATAGTTTCAGTTAACGACAAGAAGCACATCTCGACACTTGGACAATTCTCAACTTATCTCATACAATCACGGGTAGCAAAAGGTGGTCCCAGCGCAACGATTGATGAGCTAAGCAAGCGGGGCAGTCATGATGGATCTTCCAATGGACAAAACAATGATTCCATTAATGTAAATTCATCTATTATGACACGTTATCAACATCCAAAAGAAGTCCATAAACCCATAAATGTGTTTCCTAACCGTTCTAGAGCATCACTCTAACGGTTGGGGCACCTCCAATGGTCATATAACTTCGCCAGGTCAAAGTCAAAATCTATGCGGACCTATTGTTCCATTGAGGTTCAAACCCTGCAAACATGCCTCCTGAGAGGTTCCATTCTGTGAAGTCTTGCATTCAATTTCCTTAACTTATTGTAGGTTTTCCAGCTTAGCCTTATTTTTATTGAGCTTCCTTGCCTTCTTTCCTATTATCTGAGTCTCTTTAACTTTTTATGGAATCCTCTTTCCATTTTTATTCTTATCTTCCCCTGGCATGGTGGCTTTGTGCTGTTGAGGTACCTTCAAAAGTTCTGAAGTTAATATCCCTTTTCTTAATACTTCTTGAGTGGGCACACTTCTCTCTTGGATAGATAGGTCCTTCAAGCCTTCTTGCATTCTTTCAACTTTGAAGGCTAATTCTGTTTCTTTATGTCCCTCCTGTGTTGTTACTTTGCTTTGTTTATTCGACTTATCCTCTTGTTATTCTATTAGTTTGTCTGTTTTCCTAACTATGAAATCCCTTAATTCTTTCTTTTTCTTTTCTCCATCTTCTTCCTTTTCTTTCCTTATGATTTGATCCTTTTCAATCAAATTCTTACCTAACAAAAGTGGGAAAGGGGTGTTATCCTTAACAAACCTAATGAATTCAAATTCTTCTTCAGTCGATGTTGCATGAAAAATAATAGGTACAGTAGTTTCTCTTGCACATAAGGTTATCATCTTGCCTTTAAACAAGCCTATCCTTCCTAAATAAATTACCATAGTAGGCTTTCCCAAAAATTCCCAAGTTTCTTCTGTCATAATATTCACTTATGTTTCTTCATCCAAGACTATATGGTCTATGTTGAAGTCTTCTATTCTTGCACTTATGCATTGTTTTGCTTTCAGGTTATTTGGTAAACTGACATCTTTATAAAAATCCATTGTTTCCTTCAACTGTAGTAACATAGTCTGAGCTTCCTCTGATCTTTTCTCTTTATGACTTTCTAACATACCCTTTGCCTCTTGACTCTTTTCATAATTTTCTTGTCTTATGTTCATCCCTTCAACTTTAGCAATAATATTTGGACAATCCTCAACCTCATGACCAACAACCTTACAACAAAGACAAATAGGGCCTACCCCAAGACATTCCTTAGCAAGATGTATTGGCCTTCTACAATTATAACACAAAGTCAATCCTCTTTTTCTCTTAAACATTCCCTAATATTTTCTATATTGTGCACTTCCCCTCGGATCATAGTGTTGGACCTGTAATCTGCAAAAAACAATTCTAGGTTCTTGCATCCACTTATGATTCCAAAAATTCTTTCTATGCATAGGAATAACATATATTTATTCATTTCCATTAAATTTACTAAAATCAAATCTTTCTTTCAACTGTGCCCTAGCCTTTAGACTAGGACAAAATCTATTAAACATAATTAAATTCATTCTTTCAAAACAAAAAATTTTACTTATCTTTCTCTTACCAAAGCATAAAGATTACCTCTTTTAGGGTCTTACCCCTTTTCTTCAGATCAACTTACTTTCTTGGCACAAATATTCGCAAGTCAAGTAGAGTACTGCACACTTCAGTAGCAGATCTATGAACCAAGATTATCTTTTTCTTTACTTCAGTTCCCAACAATCATAGTTTTAGGTCCTAGCAACGGAACCATTTGTTGTCATAGGGGACAACTCAGGGTTCAATGATTAAAAACAAACCAACAAAACCTCAAATACTGTCTCTTTTGGAAACACCTGTGAAGCAGGTGAAGTCTCACCTGAGGTAGAAGCAAGGGGGTTACAGGACATAGGTGTCTGTAATTAGGATGGGACACAAATATGTGATAAGGGAACTTCGCAGAATATTCTGTTAACACTTCAGAAGTGACATGCATTAGTTTATTAACCCCATTAACACTGCAGAGCATAATCAATGATAGATTGTCACAATAACAACAAATGATTATATACCCTAAGCACTTAACACTTATCTCTTAGAACCACAAGTAATATATAACATTCATTTACTCCTTAACATAAGCAAATTATTTAAGAAACAACATATATATTCAGTACACATCATAATATAAGCACTAAGAAAAACATAATAGAGATAACACTGCACAAAGAAAACCATGAGACACCAGATATACATGGTTCACCCTAGGGTGGGGATACATCCACAAACTACTTCGCCTCTTTATTATTCGCCAAGATCTTACATTCAGGCACTCTTGCACACTAAGCCATAGAGTCGAACTCTACACCAGATAGGAGATCTACATACTAAGAACTATATCGCCCTTCCAAAACTAGGTCAAATGCACAGAGCCACAATTTCTATCACAACACTTAGCATCTTCTGTAGAATCACAGTCGAGCACAAATCCTTGATGCACACAGATCTACTATTTCACACAGAACTACATTCACTTCCCCCTTTCTACAATAAATCCCCCCTTATTTATACTTTATAAACCCTTATAATAGGGACTAAACATGGGGAGAACCCATGGGCCAACAACCCAAAAACCCCTTACAAAACCCTAGAGGACCCCTTACTGGGTCCACATAGCCCACAAAATAGGTGAGATCTATGATCTCAGCTCTTCCTGGGTGTTCCTTCTTCGACCAACGTGTCACAGACTAAAAGTGCGCCAAAATGGACCAAAGTTTCCCCAAAACTTGGTTGAGGGCCAACACTCACCATAAGACTATGGATCTGAAGTATGAACCAAGAAAATATGCATGGACAGAAATGGTTCAGTAGAAGTTAGTGCAATAGGAAGCTCCTCTAAATCATATTGATTCCTCCTAGTATCAGTTGGATCACCAACAAGATCCCCTACATCTTGAAGAGTAGCATGGGCCCACTTGGGCCTCTAGTCTAGCTCTGCATCTACATCTGGATGCACTAAATATGCATCTGAATGTACTAACTTTGTATCTAGATCATTTTAATCATAACTCTTGTATAAAGAAGATTCGACATGTGCATGCTCATCATCTCAGACAGGTGGAAGAATGAAGGTGTTTGCATGCGGTTGCTAAGGTACATCTGAGACACTTTCCTTCAATTGGACACTTCGCTCAATGATGATCCAGTCCAAGGAAATATAAATAAGTCTGTATCCCTTCACACCATTGGGGTATCCAACACAAATAATCTTTGTTCTATATGGATCAATTTCCTTCCTCATTTCAGAGAGAATTAGGGCCCATGCACGTGAACCAAAAATACGAAATTGGGTCACTTCCTATTTGAGGTCGCTCCAAGGCTTGTAGAGGCTCTTATCCTTGACAAATCTATGGGCAGATCTATTTTGGATGTTGTTTTCACAATTAAGTGCTTCGGCCCATAGTCTGTGTGGAAGTGGCTTTGCATGTAGCATGCAATATGTCGTCTCTTTTAGAGATTTTTTTTCCACTCAACAACTCTGTTTTGTTGCAGAGTATAGGGAACTGTGTGCTTCAATTGAATCCCTGCCTCATGACAGAGATTATGGATCTTCCATACTCTCCCTCGTTATCAGTTCTATGGACTTTGAATTTCTTTTTGGACTATGTTTCAACAAGGGATTTGAAATCTTTGAGGTGTTGAAAGACCTTGAATTTTTGTTGGAGAATGTAAATCCATGTGAAGCGTGAGAAATCATCAACAAAATGAGAACAAACCTCACTTTTATAATTGATGGATGCATAAAAGGACCCATGAGGTCACTATGTATCATATCTAAAGGAGAGGAATCTCTCTAAGTCTTTCCTTTGTAGAATTTCTCTTGAGGGTGTTTTCCAAGAACACATCCCTCACAGATTCCTTTGGAGAAATAGATGTCTGGTAGACCATCAATCAATATTTGATTTCCAAGTTGTTTCATATATCTGAAATTCAAATGCTCAAACCTTTCATGCCATATCCTACTACTTTCATCAACATGGATAAGCAGTAAAGCAGAATCTGGTTCAATAAATTCATAAAATGTATACAATCTAGATTGATGATTTACCTCACCGGTAGAAACCCTAGAATTGGTTTTCATGTCATATATGTACAATGAATTAGGTGTGAATATGAATTTATTTCCAGTGTCAGAAATTTTCGTCTGATACACGAAGAGAATATTGACGAAAAGTTTGGGAACATGCAACACATTCTCAAAGCTTTTGTTGGTGAGTTCAATCCTTCCTTTTTCAGTGACCTCAACTGGAGAGTTGTCCCCCATAAGAATAGGAGGACCTTTTCATGCATACAATGAAGAATATACTAGTTTTTTGTCAGCCATGTGATGTGATGCTCTTGAATCTACAATCCAAGCATTGAGAGAGAAGTTGATGGCAATCAAGGCATGGCTAGAATTGTCTTTCTTGGGATTTTGATCTCCTGGCTTCTTCTTCTTGGCACCCTTAGGGATGTGATCTCCAAGGATATTTTTATGAAGTATTTGACTAGTCAACCTGTCTTTAGTTAACTGACTGAAAAAGAGTGAAGTGAGGAGGAGATCAGGGAATAATGGGTAATGCACTAGTCTAGTGATGATACCAAGGATAATGTACATTATTTGGTGACGATCCCAATGTTGCATGGTGACAAAACCAATGTAGCATCTAGATTACACTCAACTAGTCAAATTGAAGTGAAAACAGAAGAGAATAGTCTCCCTAGAGGAACATTCTTCCTAAAATATAGGAGACTAGATAATGAATAATAAACAAGGAAAAACCTTAGGAAAAACAAATCCTAGGTGTGTTTGAAGTAACTCCAAAATCTCCCCACAACATCAAATGTTAGAAATTCCACAATTATGGTCACATAGCTTGGAATTGTAGAAGCATGATAGAGTCCTCTATGAAAGAAAACATTGATTCCAGATACATGAAGGTTTGGAGAAGAAAATAAATACAAGAAGAGAAGGTGAATAAAGAAAAGTTCCCAGAGATCACAAGATTTGCAGTAGTGCAAGAAAGAGAGGAAGAGAAGGTTAATAAAGAAAAGGCCCAAGATATTGTATTCTCAGGAATTGTAGTGAAAGATAATAATGAATCCATGGGAAAAAGGAAGTATCTAGAGTTTACAAATATGATGAATCCACAAACGAAGAGGAAGATTACTCTACATCAAAATGGGTATTTTTTTGAGACATTTGGCTTGGAGACTCCCAGTAAATATGAATGTTGAACAGGGGGAGTCTAGGCAGTATCTCTATAGATCATAGAACTATCTTTCGAGTATTTTGACAGAAGTGCAGAATGTATTGTGACAGTTTAGTTTTGGAACACATACCCATGCAGGTATCAGTTGGCAGCTACACAGGCATAGGTTTATGATTGTATTCCACGTATGTATTCAAGTAGGGATATATTCAGTGCAAGTTGTTCCATACATGTAGAATATGGTTTTCAAATAGAGAAGCTCAGTACACACATTTGATTCAGTTTGAATATTAGGGATATGTGATGATCAGTTCTAGCAGAACATCTTTCATAATAGTACAGTGACAAATGGGTCAGGATTATGGACAATTGAGTAGAATAGTTATAAACAGTTTGTGACATATGGAAATATATGGATTCATGAGATGTTTAGCAGGTAGAGAATACATGAGTCAGAGAAGATGCATAATAATGGATTGACAATTGAAACTGTCAACTAAAGCCATAATATCAAAGGGAAATTGTTCAAAATTATGGTCATTGATGTCTAAGAAGTGAACATGAAAAATATAAATTCAATTAACTTTGAATTCTTTTTGTATATGTCCAATAATTACAAGAGGAAGCACCAATCGAAACGCATCCCTGGAAGAGAGGAAAGGAAGGGTATGCAGGAATCCCCATATTGATCTACAAAACATCTTCCATAAATGTCAAGGGGATAGAAATTGTCAGAAAATGAGACCAGAGAAGGGATCATTCATAGAAGTTATATTGTCAGGGGGAGTTACCCTTTTATCAAAGGAAGAGAAAGAGAAAGAGAAAGAAGAGAATAGAAAGAACAAAAGCATGAAGATAGGGTGAGAATCCCCAAAGGGATATACCCTTTTCCATTGCTCTCAAAGGGGCAGAGAGAAAAATGAGGATATAAACATTGATAAGGAGAGAATCATTGATGAGGATTGATGATGACAAGTGGAGTATGAGTATCTCCATCAATTCCAATGTGGAGATTATTGGAAAGTTGGTTGTCATTTATGTTGTTGGAAATTTGATTGGTATTTATGTTTTTGGATAGTTGGTTGTCATTGATGTCAAGAAGTAGTGGTTGTCATTGATATCAATATATGTGATGGTTTTATTTGTACAAGTCTCCAAAGTAGTCCCCTTATGGTGTATCTCTAAGCACGGTCCTCATGGGAAGAAGCTTTGAAGAAGTCTACAAGAACCCCATAGGCATGGTCATGAAGCCCAAATTTGTTTGAGGAATAAGAACATAAAGGATAGTTCAAATGTAGGTAACAAAAGCATAGATGGATAGTCACAGTCATGTTGTTTCCAATGGTAGGTGGAACATCATGTGGTTCTACACGGTTGACGAGTTATGAGGTCATGAAGTTGGAATCCCCAAAGTGTTGGAATATGTTATATTCCTTGGAAGGTAATAATGTCTTTGTATCATGTTGGAAGTTGTCCACAATCTTATGTAAAAGAGTACAAAACAAATATCCCATATTTATTATGGAATAGTTTACTCTTGGTAGGAAAATTATATAAAGAGATGATAAAAAGGAGAATTGTGTTATCCCACATGCAATATGTGAGAGAAATTCCTCCATATCTCTTAGTATATAATAATGCCAAGAGTGTATCTTAAGGCATAACATGTGATCATAATCTTGTTCTCTCAATAATTATTATATATTTGTATGGGGTAATTTTGGAGTTGTTCTCTTGTAAGATTGAAGGAGATTTATGGAGATAATAGAAGACAACCTTCTTGTGGACGTAGCCCAATTCGGTGAACCACATATATCTGGTGTATTATTTACCTTTTCTCCTTATGTTTTGATTATGTTTGATATGTTGTTGGATTCATAGATAGGAGGTTAGTTCAATATGTTTGAGTGTTTTTTAAAAGCCCTAACCCATATTTTGTATATTTTTTGAAGGTTTCTTGATTGTTTTTTTGTAGATATATATGAAAATTTGATTTTTCTCCAGGTGATCTATCTCCCGGTTATTCAAATCTAGTTTGTTTTTTTTAATCTAGTTTTTTTTAGATCTAGTTTCTTTTTTTAATCTATTTGTTTTTTAGATCTAGTTTTTTTTTTTGCACGAAAAATTGAGGTCACAACTTTCAAATCCACTTCTGAAAATTTTGGTGCAGAATCTAAAGAAAAAAGTTACAGATCTGAGTTCCTTGCGAAAAAATATGCATTTAAAAAAAAATATTATTTGATTTCGTGTCCGGAAAGCAGAGATATTGTTGATTTAAAATCAACTATTTTTTAGAAATTTTCCATACAGATGGAAATATTATAGATCTTATATTTTTTGACAGAATGTCCATATTTCTATTTTTATTTCATTGATGGATGTAGAATGATTGTGCCATTTCCATAAATAGGCTATAATAGAA
Organism: Picea glauca; assembly: GCA_000966675.3. Taxonomy (NCBI): domain Eukaryota; kingdom Viridiplantae; phylum Streptophyta; class Pinopsida; order Pinales; family Pinaceae; genus Picea; species Picea glauca. Next base: position 675 of record JZKD02S0488022.1, on the reverse strand, counting down.
ATTCTAAGCCATATTGATTGTGTTATGATCATTTCAAAGTTTCATCTCAAAACCCTTGATCTACTTTAAACAATAAAAAAAAATTCGTAAGATCTTTTCAGTTTACTCATTTTTTTCCTAACTTGTCTATTATTTGCATTAGGGTTTATCTCTTGTTAATTTTTTCATCATAATTACTTCATAAGTAGTTTATGTTCCTGAACTTGTTGGTTCTAACTATCTTGCATGGAACAGAAAAATGATTGATGTTATCATGAGCAAGAATCTCTAGAGGTTGGTTAATGGTAAACACAAGAAGCCCACTGATGTTAATGATCCAATTATTTGGGAAGAAATATGTGATCAAGCAAGAGGGCTCATTGGAAAAACAGTATCAGATATTCGTTAGTTAAGTATTGAGGCAGAAGACAACCTAGTTGAGGCATGGAAAAATCTTGGTTCTCTATTTGATAAATATGATGATATATCTTCTTATTACCTAGAAAAGAAAATCCATGAGATAGATCCTAATAATTTTGATAGGATAGAACTCTATATTGTTGAAATGAAAACCTTAAATGAAAATTAAACAATTGTGATAAAGATTATAAGAAGATTGATACTGCATTAATCATTCTTGTAGAACATAAATTGTCATCTTGTTTTGACATGTTCATCCAAACTAGGAATAGAGCT
>JZKD02S0487978.1:0-17087 GCA_000966675.3 Picea glauca | reverse complement strand
TTTACCTCATCATCTTATTACCCTCAAGGAAATGGGAAAAATGAGTCTACTAACAAAAATATGGTTAGAATTATCAAGAGGCTCATTGAATATAAGCCTCGTCAATGGCACACCCTCCTCACTTATTCCCTTTGGGAAGATCGCACTACTACCAAGGTGAGCACAGGTTGCACCCACTTTCATCTTGTTTATGGTCAAGAAGTTATCTTGCCTACCGAGCTAGAACTTACTTCTTTAAGGTTGATGCTATAGATTGAGGAATTTAATTCTTCTAATACCCCTCAAAGGATAAATTCACTATTGGATTTAGAATAACAAAGGATGTTTTCCTTGGAAAACATAAAGAAAAGACAACAAACTGTTAATAAATATTTCAATAAAAGTGCAAAAGAGTTAGATTTAAGGTCAATGAGAAAGTCTTGTTGTGGGATTCAACTCATGCTAATAGAGTAAGGCATTCAAAGTTTCAAAAGTTATGGATGGGTCCTTTTAAAATCAGTTTTGTCCTGGGTGCAAATTCTTATATTCTAAAGGATTGGAAGAGCAGTTATTTTCCTATAGGACCAACGTCTCCTACTTGAAACACTATTAGGAACCAGTTTGAAAGTTAAAATGTTGTATGGAATTACTTTTGTATTATAGTTTTGTTTCATTGCTTTGATTTTGCTTGCTGGTTTATCTTTCCACTGTTTCATTTTTGTTGTTTTATTTCTTTTATTGATTTCTTTTTGTTTCAGAAATAAAATTATGGGTTAGTTTTTCCACAACAATGCTATTTTGCAAGTATTGTTAATCAATAACAATCAGGTTACACATCTTTTAGGATGTCCCTCCTTGAAGACATCATTGAAATCACTATCTTCTCCTAGTACTGTTGTTTGATAAGATAATTGGTTTTTCATCCCTATTTTCTTCCCTTCGCCCAAGATTCAAAAAGAGCACACCAAAAAGGTTTCTCCTTAAAGAAAATAATTCTTTCAATATGATTAATCAAATTTTATTCATACAGGAATACGCCTCTCATACTTAACACTTTCCATGAGTTATTCCCAAAATCCCAAATCATTTTTTTCCCTTAAACCGCCTCACTTCCCCTATTGCATAAACAATTTGATGTATAATTCCTTGATCTAATGTTTCACATGGTCTAGAAAACCAGACATTCCAAGTTCTTAATCTTTTGGAAACATATTTCCTTATGGAGTCGCCAGTTTCTTGATGCTTGAAAATGCAACGATGAATACTATGCTCGAAAATTATTTCCAAGCTCTATTAATTATTTATATTAATAATAAACTAGTGGGTGGGACCCCCTTTGTATACGTGTGGCACTATGATGGATATGTTGCACTTATATTTTCTTTTATATTGTGATGGTACCGACACAATCTTTTATAGTTCAATGTTTCAACTGATGGTTAAAATGTTATGGTGACATTAGATGGTTGGTTGATTAATGCATGGCACTGGATGGTTTTCATGATCACTCTCAGATTATGTTAAGACTGCCATATGGATGAAATGATTATTATAAGTTTTGTTTTGATATTGCAGTTAAACATGGCATTAATTGGTTAAATATGATCTTGATAGAAGGGATAATATTGGGGCTCTTTTAAATTAAAGCAATATATACAAACTCTAATGTTTTATTATTGTGACAAAAGAAGGGTGCACAAACCCTTGCTATTATAGTTAAGCACCTTGTTGAGTGTTATATGTTGAATTCACATGGGTTAATGTTATAGCACATTGTTATTATGGAGAGTTTGACATTATCAAAGGTGGTGCACTATGCAAATGGGATATGGAAATGGTTATGTGGTTGATTAAATGCTTAGTGCTATGGTGAATTTGTTGGCTCGTAAATTGAATTGAATGAAGTTTGGGGGAGAAGTGACGTGCATTTACTGCATGTCACTCAAACACCCCTGGAGCCCATCACCCTAGTCATACTTGCATTTTGGTTTTTTTCTCTGGTGGTTGTTGATGCTCTACATTGCTCGGTATTGAAGGAGGCATACAATATAGCTCTTTCCTCACCCAGGCTTTTCCATGTATGGTTTCCTTACTCTTCCATCAATGATGGTTTCTCTGCCCTTCGAATCAATTTTTGGCTCAGGATTTCTCACAGGCTGTGTGTTTCTTAAGCTGTTATTTGATATTTGAACTGTGTATTGGTGTTGTGTCAATGGCTTCTTATGGTGATTATTCTAGACAGTTGGCATTTTAAAAAAAAGAATGGTTATGCTCTCCATGCTGTGGGTGATATTTGCATGGGTTTATGGATAAAATATCGGTGAAGCATGTTCGTTCAACTTGAGTTTTGGGTCTGGTTCTCTGTGGAAATTTATTATTATGTTTGACAAGCTTTGAGCTTTGTGCATGGGTGTTACAACCAGTCTTTGTGTTTAATATTTTCCACTCCATTTTTTGTCCCTGTGTTTGATATTTTTTTATCCTTTGGGTTGCAATGTTAACTATTGAAAGTTTAAACATTTTCTTGCCTTGACTTGGAAAATCCACAAGATGTTAGTTATCATAACATTTCCCTCACTGACACTATTGTCTGGAAATCATTGCATAGATAAGTTTAGTATCACCCATAAGTTAAATGGAAGTATTATATATTCCTTTGGTTGGGCACATGTTGTGCTTGGAAACTCACATTACAGTGTTGTTAAGAGATTCACTTATTTTCATTCCCTGTTGGAGGTGGATGATTGTCATTTGGTAACCCTCGCAGTCGAGAGTATGATTACTTGCTATATGTCTGTGGTAATTTTCAAAAGGAACAGGTTGTCTGCATTTTTCGAGGACTTATTCCTTTGATTCATCCATTTGTTCTTACTCTCATTTGTTATGTTAAACCCTATATACGATCTTGACATCATTTCAATCTAGTCAAGGGTAAATAAGCACTATGTGTGCTTGGTTGATTGGGCACGACTTCATTTATTTCTCGTTGGGCAATTTTAAAAGAAGTCTGTACATGCTCATTTATGTGACTCTTGGGCTTGAAGAGTTGCATGTTATTTGTTGAATGATATTCAAATCAATTCTTATCTTGATTATATTTAAAGGAGACCTGTGTGTGAATGGATTGGGGTCCAATTAAGAGTTTTAATGCCCAGTTTGAATAGTGTTTGAATAATGGATGAATGGTGGTAAATACTGTGCATACTCTTATTGATTTTAAAGAATAAGTATTGGATATAAATGGCCGAAAGCACCGTGCATTTTTATATTCATTTTAAAAGGAAAAGAGATTTAGCATTTGAATTATAGATGGTTGTGGATCAAAGGGTTATTGTGTTCATCATATCGATTGCAATACTGTTGTTAATACTGCTATATAAATATTATGTATATGCCAAGGCTATTGTAATTGAGTATTTCTGGGCATATGAATTGGTTTTTGGAAGCCAACAAGCAATCCGTAAAGGAAGTAATAGTTTAGATGGTGGTTTTGAAAAGTGAATATTGATTTAATTGTGGAGGTCTGAACATAGTTATGTTTGATTGTTTGATTTGATTTATTTTTATATGAACGGTATCCATATTATGTCCATGTCATGCTACTACTTTTCTCTCATTACATCCCCCTCATAATCCCAATTTCATTTTGACATCCCTGTTCTGTAAAATAAATTAAAAAGGTCTGTGTAATAGCGACAAAAGAGTTAACACAACAATGGTTGACAACTGATATTTTGATATATTTTACACAGTAAAATTATTTAATTAATTGTTGAGTAGTATTCGTGTATTTATCCCCTCTCATTATACCACCTTTCTCTCATTACACTCCCTCCATATGTCCCATGAACCCTGTCACCCCCTGCTCACTTAGTGATTATTTAATGGTTGGTTATGGATGGATTTGCATGTATATCGTGTCAATTTCAGAGCCAATTTTTTATTCATGCAAGAAGAATGTCATGTATGGTTTATTAAGGGATTAGTTACTGATGAATTTTTTCTACAGGATGAGTTTCTTTAGTAGGGGAAACCATGGCAGAAATAATAGAGGAAGAGGAAACTAGAACAGAGGTCCTACACCAGCCTAGATTCTCCATTCATTTTGATGTTGATCCCTAGGAATTGAACCAATTGTTCCAAGCTGGGTTCTTTAGTTGGGTTGGGCAAGGAATAGTACAACCTTGACCAGAGAGACCTCCCTTCTAGCCTGAGAACATCCCTGGTATTTCGATGGCTCCTCATGTGTCCTTGCAACTAGAAGTCCCTGCAAATGATGGATGGAAAGAGATTGTCAACCCGACTGTCTCTCACCATCGTGGCTGGCGCAATTTTTCATTACCTCCTCCACTACTTGTAAATCCTAATTTTCATATTTCTCCTGTTTATTCACTTATTCAATCCTCACATGCTATTAAGGACTTAAAATTGATGTCCCCCATGTGCAAGATAAAGGAAAATTTGTTTCCTCCCCTTCCTCTCCCTCCAGTGACTCCTCATAATCTGTTTCCTCCCGCATGTATTTGAAGGATGATTCTTCTCATGTAATTAGTGAAATACAACCTCAAGGTTCAAATAAAACATAGGCTAATTTCGGGAAATCAAAGGTGGAAAATAGTGGTAAAATAAAATTTTCTTCTCAGAGTGGCAAGTATGGCTTTTAATTTATGTGCTTTTATGATTGAGTTGATGAATACGATGGTCTGCAGAAATTTTGGACAGCAAGCTCTTTTTTTGATAATATGGATTATGTGGATATTTATATATTTTTGGATGTGATTTAAATTATGTCTGATATTTAAAGATTCAATTTTGAAGGTATGTAAGGGAGTTACAAGGGTGGTATGTGTTGAAATTATTATCCATTTGTGTTTTATTTTATAACTTGAAAAGAATAAAAGAAGGGAGTCACAAGGGGTCCCACCTACGTAGTTATTATTAATTAAAGACCCTTAATTATTATTATTCTTATTATCATTCCTCCTAAACTAAATTAGTTAATTCAAACTAACTTAACTAAAGAAAGTGGTTGAACTACTTCAACTTATTTTGAAGGCATAAAAGCTAAATGAGAAGAAGAAACAAAGGGAGAATAGAAGGACAAAGCAAGACTAAGGTTTTCTCTTTTGATTTTATGAGATAGTTCAGTTTTCATTCACTCTTGAGTTTATTCAAAGCCTAATTCTCTTTTTGACAATAGGGTCCTATTGTAGACTGCAAGGTTCAAAACTGAACCAAATCATTTAGATGTTTGTTTTAGAGGTGTTGATCCATCCTTGATAGTTTGTGTATTCTTGTCTATTTATGGATTGAGTTTCATAGCTGATAAAGGAAATTTTGCAGAGTCAAATTGGCAACAATCTGTGGCAAGTTGATCCAGATTATAAATTTCAGTTTTTACTTCTTGTTAGAGTCCTTTTGTATGGTGTTCATTGGGTATATCTAAATTAGACTTTGGTCCATGCCCTCACAGGTGTTTTGTAAATAAAAAAAACACTTTAGATATCTTGGAATGAAATAAAGAAGCTTGCTATTATGTCTCATCTATGTGTATTTGTGACTTGGTTACTTTTTCTTTTTGATCTCCATATTTACTTTCTGTAATTTGAATATTTTTCAAAAACTGATATAAATTTTTTATGTTATTTTGCATCATTCTTTTCATTAATAAATCAGCCTAAACCCTTGTAATTAATACTTCTGGATTGGGAAAATATTTTTGAGGCTATAAAACATAGCGTGACATTCCCGACTATCTTTTTCTAGCCAAGAAAGATTCGAAAATGATTGAGTAATATAATTCATATCTTTTCCTCAACACATACCACATGGAAATGGATCCCTAACCAAAATACTAAACCAGGGTATTTAATAAAATGACCACTATTATTAATTTTATCATCATTTTGATAGATTGCATAATAATATTTTTAAAATATATAAGCATAGAGGGTTAGAAGAAAAAACCATTTACACATAAATATATATCCTTAACTAAAATACCAAAATCGCATCTTAAAAGGGACTATATTTTCCATTACTTTATGTTGTCTCTCTTGTTGATTTTTATAGCTTCGGGCAAGTATTCTCACATGAACCTAGGTGTTGGGCATGTGGGAATCATATTGGGCACCACATCACACTTTCTGTTTGGTGAAAAATCCCTTGGATTTGAGTAGTGGCTTCATGGGTTTGGTGACGATATTTGTGGGATTGTGTTGGGGCTTCACACCCACAAGGAAAGACTAATTTGATGTTGACTTATGGAGGTGCTTCTATGGTGACCCCTAAGGATTGTATATAAAAGAGAGAAGTCATTGTGACATTGCACATGATGTAAAGTGGGTGGAGACATGATGGAGATAGCATAAGTGAGTCTACACTTGTGCTAGGAGGATTAGTGATCTCAGTAAAGGAGAAGTCTGGAAGGTGGTGAATCTGTCCCAAGAGAGAGGAACGAAGAAGGTCGCATGTGTGATTGAATTTTTTGTACCATACACAATTTGTAGGAGGACAAAGAATTTATATATGTGGGCTGTAGAAGGACAAATTGTGTATAGGGTATACACGATTTGCGGTGGAGAAAACAACGTATGTTTGTGGGTTTCCAGTTGGTGAATCACATATATGAGTTTTTGGGTAGGTACGGATCTGTATAGGATGACATATGACGTCAACAAGTTGTACAGGTGGTCTATAGTATATTCATGTGCATAGGATATTTCCAGATATTGATAAGGTTTTCTTTTATGATTTCTATATTGGAGAACAAGGGTGTTGTTAATTTTTGTGACTTTTAGAGCACAAGGTTGTCCTTGGATTTTTAGTGATATTTTATTGGCTGGGAGGGCTTGTTTTTCCCTCAAGATTTTTGATGATAACAATATTACATAACTAAAATTGTTTCTCATGTGTAGTGATGATTCATCTATGATATTCATGTTTCCTCTACATATGTTTTCATTCAATAATTTCAGTGTAAAGTTGTTCAATGATAACAATTAGGGTTTTACTATTAGATATCTAGGAAGAAATTTTCAGATCTGAAATTAGTCACATAGAGCTCCATGTGAAAATTGACATGGTATCAAAGCTTGGGATTTGAAAAGAAGGGGATCATCTTGAGACACATCTTTGGCTACAACACTAGAGGAGTGTTGTTTTTGTTCTTGTTCTAGGTAGGTCACAAGTGATAGATCCGAGAAGGAGCTATAATGATGGTTGTAGGTGGAAATAGTGGTCTTTGGTATGAAACATGGAGTAGACCGTCTAGATGACGATTTGTGGGATATTGTAGCTCGATGGTGTGGCTGGTTGGGAATTCTGGTGGATTGATGGAGAGCTCGAATCATAGCAGTATGTTGTGTGACATATTTCCAAACTTGTGGTTTGACTTCCAGTGACTTTTCATGGTGAGTTGTGAAGGTTATAGATAGAGTGATTTGGCATAGAAAAGATGGTTTCATATGTATCACAGGTTGATGAGATAGATTCTTCATTGGGATGGAGATTTTCACATTGTTGGGGTATGATGATGTATGAGGTATTTGACCCGGGAGGATGAGGAAACTTGCAGAGATGAGTTGCGATGGTCTAGAGTGGACAACATTGAGTCTCCAACCAGAGTGTTGTTGGGAAAAACACCCTATGGAATGCAAATAGAGTTCAAACTTTGCATGCAAATTTGACCGAATAGAAACTACTTTCTACCTACATCCCTAGATTTAAATCCCCTTTTCTCAGTAAATGCATGGAAAGGACCACCTACCTTATTACCGATGTTCAATGTCAATCCTTCGTTGTGCTTGATTACTTGTTCGTAATACTCCTTCCAAAGATGACTTGCACTCAAGACAAGCAACAACTATGCATGCATGCTACTTATATACTCATGGGTTAGAAATCAAACATAAACTAATCAAACCATAGAAAGTTCATGAATTGGGACAGGAAAAGCATTCTCTTTATTACTTAAAGAGAGTCAACTTACAAAAGTTGAGACTGGCCACCACTCCTTGAACCTGATCCTGGGCTCCTCTTCTTCTATCCTTCAACTGCTTTGATTTAAATCTTCTTTGGCATGAGGAAAGGATAAAGGGTTGGGACAATGGAATACGTAAATGGGCATAGTTTCTTTGCTATATGTTTTCCTCTTCCAAATGGTACCCCTACCCCTTCTTTTATAGGATAGAAGGAGCTAGGTTTTTGGACGAATCCTCAGCCATGCATGGCTGGGAGTTTCAGTTAACTCACCCATAGCTTTTTGTTCCGTTGACAACTTTCCTTTTTTCATGCTTTTGTAGGTACATGCAGGCTGTTGTGAGTCAACCAGCGTGTACATGCATGCAGTAATGGGTTAGGGCACGTCGGCCTTTACACAAGAGGATTTTCAAAGAGTTGTTCAGCAGAGTTTTGGCAAAGAAGGGATATGAGTTGGCCTAATGCCAGGTAAGCATGTGTGGTGCAATTTAGGGTTATAACAGATGCCCCCTAATGTGTGAGGTCAAAAGAGCATCTGATGGCCGAAATACATTACCAATCTTTACTGATGTGCCGAACAATTGAGCCCAAGGATCAGGAACCAGGAGGTGTCGTCTGCAAAATAACAAATGTCTCACCAAGGCAGGCATACCCATGCTCGGGATAAAATAGAACCATGGCTACCAATCAAATACATTGTAGATCCATGTTAAATAACTATAAAGAGTAGCCACAAACAATATACAACAGAGCTACATCTCGAAATCAGAAAGATATACATGTAGAGTATCCATCTTCCAGAAGTTGATTCAGCCTGATGGCTAGAGATGAGATCTTCAAAGCTCGAGCAACAATTTCAAAATCTTCAAAACTCAAGTAGGAGTGTAATATTCATGTATGACTGCACTACCCAGAGGTCTTCGACGGCTCGTCCGTCATTGACGTGGTAATATTGATGATCAGACTAAAGGCTTCAATGATTTCGAACAAGGACTTGCTTGGATGTTCGGGATGGCTGGGTATGCAGACAAGAGACATTTTGTAGAGGGGCTGACTCAAGCTTTGTGACAAACTTCCCTTGGACAATAGCATAATACATGATGAGACTCGGGCAACATATATGTTAATCATAAGTCTACGAAGTAGGAGGGAATGCAAACTCTCCATATGTTTGGAAGGATAACCAAACGGTGGAGGACAGAACTCTATATAGCGAGAAAATCTTCCTAAGGTCGTACTACATCCCATAGTATGATGGTCAAATGGACAGATGTGCTTTATCCAAGGGTGACTCATTATGCTGCCAATAAAGAAAATACTTTTCCCATCCTCTTTTTGGGGTATATTTGATTTTTTTGTTCTTTTCAACAATTTTGGAAAAAGAATAAAGGAATATTACGTTATAATGGAGGAACGAGTATTGCAAACATACAAGCTCAAGGCACAAGGACAAGAATGATGTTCTGGTAAAATGATACTTGATAAAAATCCTCCAGTGGCCAAAGGTGTTAAGACGCAAAAGAAAACTGTCACAAGGTTTGTGTATAAGGTATGCAAATGCGGTTAATAAAACACACAATTGTAACATCCTTCGATGTAAGTTTAACGAGCCCAAAAAAAAGGTAAGCTCGGTGGTTTTTCATATTTAGAGAGTCTGAAAAAACATAAAAGGAGACTCCATTGGGGTACCTTTTTCGAAGATAGTCTAGTCAGTTNTGGGTGATATTTGCATGGGTTTATGGATAAAATATCGGTGAAGCATGTTCGTTCAACTTGAGTTTTGGGTCTGGTTCTCTGTGGAAATTTATTATTATGTTTGACAAGCTTTGAGCTTTGTGCATGGGTGTTACAACCAGTCTTTGTGTTTAATATTTTCCACTCCATTTTTTGTCCCTGTGTTTGATATTTTTTTATCCTTTGGGTTGCAATGTTAACTATTGAAAGTTTAAACATTTTCTTGCCTTGACTTGGAAAATCCACAAGATGTTAGTTATCATAACATTTCCCTCACTGACACTATTGTCTGGAAATCATTGCATAGATAAGTTTAGTATCACCCATAAGTTAAATGGAAGTATTATATATTCCTTTGGTTGGGCACATGTTGTGCTTGGAAACTCACATTACAGTGTTGTTAAGAGATTCACTTATTTTCATTCCCTGTTGGAGGTGGATGATTGTCATTTGGTAACCCTCGCAGTCGAGAGTATGATTACTTGCTATATGTCTGTGGTAATTTTCAAAAGGAACAGGTTGTCTGCATTTTTCGAGGACTTATTCCTTTGATTCATCCATTTGTTCTTACTCTCATTTGTTATGTTAAACCCTATATACGATCTTGACATCATTTCAATCTAGTCAAGGGTAAATAAGCACTATGTGTGCTTGGTTGATTGGGCACGACTTCATTTATTTCTCGTTGGGCAATTTTAAAAGAAGTCTGTACATGCTCATTTATGTGACTCTTGGGCTTGAAGAGTTGCATGTTATTTGTTGAATGATATTCAAATCAATTCTTATCTTGATTATATTTAAAGGAGACCTGTGTGTGAATGGATTGGGGTCCAATTAAGAGTTTTAATGCCCAGTTTGAATAGTGTTTGAATAATGGATGAATGGTGGTAAATACTGTGCATACTCTTATTGATTTTAAAGAATAAGTATTGGATATAAATGGCCGAAAGCACCGTGCATTTTTATATTCATTTTAAAAGGAAAAGAGATTTAGCATTTGAATTATAGATGGTTGTGGATCAAAGGGTTATTGTGTTCATCATATCGATTGCAATACTGTTGTTAATACTGCTATATAAATATTATGTATATGCCAAGGCTATTGTAATTGAGTATTTCTGGGCATATGAATTGGTTTTTGGAAGCCAACAAGCAATCCGTAAAGGAAGTAATAGTTTAGATGGTGGTTTTGAAAAGTGAATATTGATTTAATTGTGGAGGTCTGAACATAGTTATGTTTGATTGTTTGATTTGATTTATTTTTATATGAACGGTATCCATATTATGTCCATGTCATGCTACTACTTTTCTCTCATTACATCCCCCTCATAATCCCAATTTCATTTTGACATCCCTGTTCTGTAAAATAAATTAAAAAGGTCTGTGTAATAGCGACAAAAGAGTTAACACAACAATGGTTGACAACTGATATTTTGATATATTTTACACAGTAAAATTATTTAATTAATTGTTGAGTAGTATTCGTGTATTTATCCCCTCTCATTATACCACCTTTCTCTCATTACACTCCCTCCATATGTCCCATGAACCCTGTCACCCCCTGCTCACTTAGTGATTATTTAATGGTTGGTTATGGATGGATTTGCATGTATATCGTGTCAATTTCAGAGCCAATTTTTTATTCATGCAAGAAGAATGTCATGTATGGTTTATTAAGGGATTAGTTACTGATGAATTTTTTCTACAGGATGAGTTTCTTTAGTAGGGGAAACCATGGCAGAAATAATAGAGGAAGAGGAAACTAGAACAGAGGTCCTACACCAGCCTAGATTCTCCATTCATTTTGATGTTGATCCCTAGGAATTGAACCAATTGTTCCAAGCTGGGTTCTTTAGTTGGGTTGGGCAAGGAATAGTACAACCTTGACCAGAGAGACCTCCCTTCTAGCCTGAGAACATCCCTGGTATTTCGATGGCTCCTCATGTGTCCTTGCAACTAGAAGTCCCTGCAAATGATGGATGGAAAGAGATTGTCAACCCGACTGTCTCTCACCATCGTGGCTGGCGCAATTTTTCATTACCTCCTCCACTACTTGTAAATCCTAATTTTCATATTTCTCCTGTTTATTCACTTATTCAATCCTCACATGCTATTAAGGACTTAAAATTGATGTCCCCCATGTGCAAGATAAAGGAAAATTTGTTTCCTCCCCTTCCTCTCCCTCCAGTGACTCCTCATAATCTGTTTCCTCCCGCATGTATTTGAAGGATGATTCTTCTCATGTAATTAGTGAAATACAACCTCAAGGTTCAAATAAAACATAGGCTAATTTCGGGAAATCAAAGGTGGAAAATAGTGGTAAAATAAAATTTTCTTCTCAGAGTGGCAAGTATGGCTTTTAATTTATGTGCTTTTATGATTGAGTTGATGAATACGATGGTCTGCAGAAATTTTGGACAGCAAGCTCTTTTTTTGATAATATGGATTATGTGGATATTTATATATTTTTGGATGTGATTTAAATTATGTCTGATATTTAAAGATTCAATTTTGAAGGTATGTAAGGGAGTTACAAGGGTGGTATGTGTTGAAATTATTATCCATTTGTGTTTTATTTTATAACTTGAAAAGAATAAAAGAAGGGAGTCACAAGGGGTCCCACCTACGTAGTTATTATTAATTAAAGACCCTTAATTATTATTATTCTTATTATCATTCCTCCTAAACTAAATTAGTTAATTCAAACTAACTTAACTAAAGAAAGTGGTTGAACTACTTCAACTTATTTTGAAGGCATAAAAGCTAAATGAGAAGAAGAAACAAAGGGAGAATAGAAGGACAAAGCAAGACTAAGGTTTTCTCTTTTGATTTTATGAGATAGTTCAGTTTTCATTCACTCTTGAGTTTATTCAAAGCCTAATTCTCTTTTTGACAATAGGGTCCTATTGTAGACTGCAAGGTTCAAAACTGAACCAAATCATTTAGATGTTTGTTTTAGAGGTGTTGATCCATCCTTGATAGTTTGTGTATTCTTGTCTATTTATGGATTGAGTTTCATAGCTGATAAAGGAAATTTTGCAGAGTCAAATTGGCAACAATCTGTGGCAAGTTGATCCAGATTATAAATTTCAGTTTTTACTTCTTGTTAGAGTCCTTTTGTATGGTGTTCATTGGGTATATCTAAATTAGACTTTGGTCCATGCCCTCACAGGTGTTTTGTAAATAAAAAAAACACTTTAGATATCTTGGAATGAAATAAAGAAGCTTGCTATTATGTCTCATCTATGTGTATTTGTGACTTGGTTACTTTTTCTTTTTGATCTCCATATTTACTTTCTGTAATTTGAATATTTTTCAAAAACTGATATAAATTTTTTATGTTATTTTGCATCATTCTTTTCATTAATAAATCAGCCTAAACCCTTGTAATTAATACTTCTGGATTGGGAAAATATTTTTGAGGCTATAAAACATAGCGTGACATTCCCGACTATCTTTTTCTAGCCAAGAAAGATTCGAAAATGATTGAGTAATATAATTCATATCTTTTCCTCAACACATACCACATGGAAATGGATCCCTAACCAAAATACTAAACCAGGGTATTTAATAAAATGACCACTATTATTAATTTTATCATCATTTTGATAGATTGCATAATAATATTTTTAAAATATATAAGCATAGAGGGTTAGAAGAAAAAACCATTTACACATAAATATATATCCTTAACTAAAATACCAAAATCGCATCTTAAAAGGGACTATATTTTCCATTACTTTATGTTGTCTCTCTTGTTGATTTTTATAGCTTCGGGCAAGTATTCTCACATGAACCTAGGTGTTGGGCATGTGGGAATCATATTGGGCACCACATCACACTTTCTGTTTGGTGAAAAATCCCTTGGATTTGAGTAGTGGCTTCATGGGTTTGGTGACGATATTTGTGGGATTGTGTTGGGGCTTCACACCCACAAGGAAAGACTAATTTGATGTTGACTTATGGAGGTGCTTCTATGGTGACCCCTAAGGATTGTATATAAAAGAGAGAAGTCATTGTGACATTGCACATGATGTAAAGTGGGTGGAGACATGATGGAGATAGCATAAGTGAGTCTACACTTGTGCTAGGAGGATTAGTGATCTCAGTAAAGGAGAAGTCTGGAAGGTGGTGAATCTGTCCCAAGAGAGAGGAACGAAGAAGGTCGCATGTGTGATTGAATTTTTTGTACCATACACAATTTGTAGGAGGACAAAGAATTTATATATGTGGGCTGTAGAAGGACAAATTGTGTATAGGGTATACACGATTTGCGGTGGAGAAAACAACGTATGTTTGTGGGTTTCCAGTTGGTGAATCACATATATGAGTTTTTGGGTAGGTACGGATCTGTATAGGATGACATATGACGTCAACAAGTTGTACAGGTGGTCTATAGTATATTCATGTGCATAGGATATTTCCAGATATTGATAAGGTTTTCTTTTATGATTTCTATATTGGAGAACAAGGGTGTTGTTAATTTTTGTGACTTTTAGAGCACAAGGTTGTCCTTGGATTTTTAGTGATATTTTATTGGCTGGGAGGGCTTGTTTTTCCCTCAAGATTTTTGATGATAACAATATTACATAACTAAAATTGTTTCTCATGTGTAGTGATGATTCATCTATGATATTCATGTTTCCTCTACATATGTTTTCATTCAATAATTTCAGTGTAAAGTTGTTCAATGATAACAATTAGGGTTTTACTATTAGATATCTAGGAAGAAATTTTCAGATCTGAAATTAGTCACATAGAGCTCCATGTGAAAATTGACATGGTATCAAAGCTTGGGATTTGAAAAGAAGGGGATCATCTTGAGACACATCTTTGGCTACAACACTAGAGGAGTGTTGTTTTTGTTCTTGTTCTAGGTAGGTCACAAGTGATAGATCCGAGAAGGAGCTATAATGATGGTTGTAGGTGGAAATAGTGGTCTTTGGTATGAAACATGGAGTAGACCGTCTAGATGACGATTTGTGGGATATTGTAGCTCGATGGTGTGGCTGGTTGGGAATTCTGGTGGATTGATGGAGAGCTCGAATCATAGCAGTATGTTGTGTGACATATTTCCAAACTTGTGGTTTGACTTCCAGTGACTTTTCATGGTGAGTTGTGAAGGTTATAGATAGAGTGATTTGGCATAGAAAAGATGGTTTCATATGTATCACAGGTTGATGAGATAGATTCTTCATTGGGATGGAGATTTTCACATTGTTGGGGTATGATGATGTATGAGGTATTTGACCCGGGAGGATGAGGAAACTTGCAGAGATGAGTTGCGATGGTCTAGAGTGGACAACATTGAGTCTCCAACCAGAGTGTTGTTGGGAAAAACACCCTATGGAATGCAAATAGAGTTCAAACTTTGCATGCAAATTTGACCGAATAGAAACTACTTTCTACCTACATCCCTAGATTTAAATCCCCTTTTCTCAGTAAATGCATGGAAAGGACCACCTACCTTATTACCGATGTTCAATGTCAATCCTTCGTTGTGCTTGATTACTTGTTCGTAATACTCCTTCCAAAGATGACTTGCACTCAAGACAAGCAACAACTATGCATGCATGCTACTTATATACTCATGGGTTAGAAATCAAACATAAACTAATCAAACCATAGAAAGTTCATGAATTGGGACAGGAAAAGCATTCTCTTTATTACTTAAAGAGAGTCAACTTACAAAAGTTGAGACTGGCCACCACTCCTTGAACCTGATCCTGGGCTCCTCTTCTTCTATCCTTCAACTGCTTTGATTTAAATCTTCTTTGGCATGAGGAAAGGATAAAGGGTTGGGACAATGGAATACGTAAATGGGCATAGTTTCTTTGCTATATGTTTTCCTCTTCCAAATGGTACCCCTACCCCTTCTTTTATAGGATAGAAGGAGCTAGGTTTTTGGACGAATCCTCAGCCATGCATGGCTGGGAGTTTCAGTTAACTCACCCATAGCTTTTTGTTCCGTTGACAACTTTCCTTTTTTCATGCTTTTGTAGGTACATGCAGGCTGTTGTGAGTCAACCAGCGTGTACATGCATGCAGTAATGGGTTAGGGCACGTCGGCCTTTACACAAGAGGATTTTCAAAGAGTTGTTCAGCAGAGTTTTGGCAAAGAAGGGATATGAGTTGGCCTAATGCCAGGTAAGCATGTGTGGTGCAATTTAGGGTTATAACAGATGCCCCCTAATGTGTGAGGTCAAAAGAGCATCTGATGGCCGAAATACATTACCAATMTTTACTGATGTGCCGAACAATTGAGCCCAAGGATCAGGAACCAGGAGGTGTCGTCTGCAAAATAACAAATGTCTCACCAAGGCAGGCATACCCATGCTCGGGATAAAATAGAACCATGGCTACCAATCAAATACATTGTAGATCCATGTTAAATAACTATAAAGAGTAGCCACAAACAATATACAACAGAGCTACATCTCAAAATCAGAAAGATATACATGTAGAGTATCCATCGTCCAGAAGTTGATTCAGCCTGATGGCTAGAGATGAGATCTTCAAAGCTCAAGCAACAATTTCAAAATCTTCAAAACTCAAGTAGGAGTGTAATATGCATGTACGACTGCACTACCCAGAGGTCTTCGATGACTCGTCGGTCATTGACGTGGTAATATTGATGATCAGACTAAAGGCTTCAATGATTTCGAACAAGGACTTGCTTGGATGTTCGGGATAGCTGGGTATGCAGACAAGAGACATTTTGTAGAGGGGCTGACTCAGGCTTTGTGACAAACTTCCCTTGGACAATAGCATAATACATGATGAGATTCGGGCAACATATATGTTAATCATAAGTCTACGAAGTAGGAGGGAATGCAAACTCTCCATATGTTTGGAAGGATAACCAAACGGTGGAGGACAGAACTCTATATAGCAAGAAAATATTCCTAAGTTCGTACTACATCCCATAGTCTGATGGTCAAACGGACAGATGTGCTTTATCCAAGGGTGACTCATTATGCTGCCAATAAAGAAAATACTTTTTCCATCCTCTTTTTGGGGTATATTTGATTTTTTTGTTCTTTTCAACAATTTTGGAAAAAGAATAAAGGAATATTACGTTATAATGGAGGAACGAGTATTGCAAACATACAAGCTCAAGGCACAAGGACAAGAATGATGTTCTGGTAAAATGATACTTGATAAAAATCCTCCAGTGGCCAAAGGTGTTAAGACGCAAAAGAAAACTGTCACAAGGTTTGTGTATAAGGTATGCAAATGCGGTTAATAAAACACACAATTGTAACATCCTTCGATGTAAGTTTAACGAGCCCAAAAAAAAGGTAAGCTCGGTGGTTTTTCATATTTAGAGAGTCTGAAAAAACATAAAAGGAGACTCCATTGGGGTACCTTTTTCGAAGATAGTCTAGTCAGTT
>JZKD02S0487944.1:282500-300002 GCA_000966675.3 Picea glauca | reverse complement strand
TTTAACTGTACAGATTTAAAGGCCCATTAATATAATAAGGGGTTCACGAAGTATCAAACAACTATATGACTGCAGTTATGAATATATATATGTAAATATTCATTTAGTAATTGTTATAATGGATGGCATAGAGTTGGTAGCATACAATTGTAAAGACCGACGCTTATAGTGAGTAATTGAAGTGAACTCTTCTAACATCTATACCAAACTACTAAATAATCAAAATATGGCTATATATAGATATAGGTATATAGATAACTTGGATATATGTATATGTAAAGGAATATGCCAGAATCAAAATGTAGAGTCATGTCCATAATTCATGTTACACTGATAATATCAGACTCTTCTTAATACCTAAGGCTTAGATTTTGGCCGCACCGAATTTGACAAGAAAATGATTAACTCAGACATTCGAATGTTCGGAAAACAAGGTATTTAGTTCCAGAAAACTTTGAGTACACTCAGATTGAACACAAAAGAAAAACTGGTCTAAACTATTATAGATGCAAGATAAAACATTACAAGAGAAAACACAAGTGTTTTATTTACCAACACTCTTTTAGGTATGCCGAGAATCTACGATGCCAAAAACGAATTGAAGTAAGGCTACAGGAAATGGAAATAAGATACCATATTCACAATCTATTTCATTTCATAAATGTCGAGTAAACAGTCCGAGTGTATGAAAGAAATCGGTCATATTTTTCCTTTCGAATAATGCTTAATATAAGACATAGTAAGAAATCGATTTAATCCTTGGGTAATTATACAAAATTTAAAGTTGACTCTTGGAACTCGATTGTGAGAAGGAGTAACAGAGTTAAAATCTATCACACAACAAACCAATTACAGAAATGGTTCCTTAGTTGAACCCTTCTACCCTTAACTGTCTAGGCCTTCTTGGAAGGGGAAAAATGGAACCCGAGTACCTCTTAAGGGGAGTGAAATCTACGTGTGTGTCCTCACATGGTCAAAAACCCTGCACAGAGTTGAGAGGAATGCCATTAAGGATTTGTTCAAGAGAAATACAAATAAAATAAAAACTAGTAACACTAGGAAAGAATTTGCCAAAGTAATACTTAACTTACGTGGAGGAATCTGGTATTTTTTGCCATCGCAAGGAGTTGCGTAACTCTCCAGACCCGAAAGGGGAAGAGAAGCCCTAGACTTCCTGATAGGTACCCTCGAAAAACAAAGGGGCCCACCATTAGTGTTAAGAATCAATGAATGACCAAAGAAAGAACAGAACAAAGAACAAATACACAAATGTTGGAATGTGACCAAATTGCATAATAAGCATAAACTCAAGAACCATATTATATAAATATAAATAAATAATAGAACAGTACCAATGATATATCTAACACTTTGCAAATAAGTTGTAAGGAAATGCAGGGTCAACACGATGCCAAAACCCCAAATGTGCATGCCCTTGTAAAATGCTCGGAAAAGAGTATAGGGGGCATGCAAAACATAACCCGAACGTCTTTAACTTCATTCAGAGTATAATCCTTGCTTAAGGGTTAGGACAACTATTATTTTCTGGGAGACTCTCAAATAAGAAAAAAATACAGTCTTACGAATTTATCGAGAAGTATTGGGGAGACAGTGATAGACGAACCCCTTTTCCTTTTCACAACCCGGATATAAATAACTTGCCAGAGAGGTTCCAGTATCATGAAAAATAGGTATAGCATACAGGCATGTATAAGACCTTAAACAAATAAACTTCCGATTTCTTTTCCAACGAAGCATAACATGAAATAGTAAAAAAAAGAATGACGAATACAGGAGGAGAGAAAGAAGGGCCTACAGGCAAGATACAAGAGAATACTAGAATAGTAAGTTGTAAAAGAATAAAAGAGAACCTATAGTAAAATTATATTTTAGGATAGACACCTACCGAACAAGAGTAATATGGGATATGGTCCAAGCCACCATGCCCCCCGCAGAGTAAAGTCAAGAACTGAGGAAAACGCAGGATTCAACTCAGATTAGATTGGCACAAAGATGACAATGAATCACGGCTGCTACCCTAAGACACGAACCCCCACGTATATTGATTTTGGTGGGTACGACAAGAAAATGTGCCATGTGATAGCAGTGATCTCGAGTGCTTGGGTTGGACGAGGGTACAGAGTGACTCTCAATTCTCCTCCACCTCCATTAATGGTTGGTCAGAGAATTAACTTCGACTGTCAATACATCTAGTCACATTTAATAAATTTAAGAGGACAAGTAGGGATCTCCTTAAAACCCTATTACTACTAGTCCAGTTAGCACTAGTGGTTGGATTTAGTTATGTCTAGAAAGGATTAATCAACTTCCAGCTTAGGGTTCACTTCCAACTAAGGATTTTATTGGGTTACGAACTCTCAGTCAACAGAAGAATTTCCAAGGAAGTCCTCAAAGTCTGTGGTCACCTTTATCAAAAGCCAATCGAAAAAAATCCAACGACAAAGCAAATACTTCGACTCCCTTTCCTTGTTTTAGAAAGTTCTTCGGGTCTTGAAGTTTAGTCTTGTGCACCCATATGAAGGTGGATGTTAAAGAAGAGGTTGGGATCCTAAGTCCTAGGCCTATGTCTATGTCTGCATTACTACAAAGTTTTTTTTTACATTTAACCACTTACAAATACGAGTATAACTTAAATGAAAGTTGAAGAATATAACACTAGACTATGGATCTGTAATGTTAGGATAGACAAATTGAATACCTAGGGTATCACAGGTTTAAATATTAAGGATTATCCCCTTATTATAAATCTATCATACAGACTTAAAGCGTAATTCTCTTAGAAGAAAAACAATAAAAAATATGACGAAATTGAGGTTTATTACACACTCTCTCTCGATATAATTTCCTCGATACCTACACAAATTCCCATATTGTTCTAGCACCTTATATAGATAAGGGAATTTCTTACTATCCACTGTAATATTCCAAATATAAAAAGTATGCAGAACAGAAATAAAATGCTAGAAATGGCAGATGAACAACAATATAACTAGAACAACACCACAATAATACCAAAATGATACCAGAATAACACCAGGAATAACACTTTGATTACTGAAAGCAATTTTCAGTTGCCTCTTAGAGGGGGCAACCTCCAGCAAAGAAGAGCTCTATTACAATTATATTCAAGACAATAGTTCTCATACCCTCAACTCCTATTTATACTAAATATGTCTATAAAAAGAACCATCTAGATGAAGATCCTTCTAGAAGCAGAAGATTCTATTAGGTATTCTTACATTCGAATTATTCTTCCTTATTGGTAGGACTTATTAATATTGACCTTTATTACATCATAATATATTATTCTATCTATGTGAGGGGTTAGGTCCCTAACATGTCCTCTCCCTTAAAAACAACCTTGTCCTCAAGGCTTGAGATGTCAAAATTGTTGCAGAATGGTAGATGGTTCCCAAGTGGCATATGTTGGGGTTGTATCTTTACACTCGAATAAAACTTCCTTGATGGTTCGTTGATGTAGACAACACTCACACTGGTCCAAAACGACTTGTGGTTGTAGCCAAATGGAGCCTTCTTTGTCCAACTCAGAAAGGTTGGTTTGAGTTTGGCACTTTGTTCCAATAACTTTCTTTAAGAAGGAAACATGAATAACATGATGGAGATTAAAATGATTGGAAAACGCTAACTGATAGGCCACCTATCCCAAATGCTTGAGAATGTTATAAGTACCATAAAATTGGGCGTTAGTTTCTGACAATGGTCATTCTTGAGGAAATTTTTCTTGTAAGGTTGCAGTCGAAGAAACACCTCATCCCCTTCTGAAAATTGACATTCATAGAGAACTTGATCTGCTTGTTGCTTCATGCGATTCTAGTCCATGAACAAATTATCTTTGAGGGTACGAAGAAAAGCCTCTCGAACTGTAAGCATTTGGTCAACCATCTGGACCTTTGAGACACCTAAAAAATATGAGAGAGTTGAAGGTGGATTTTGTCCATACACCGCTTCAAAAGTAATCATGTGGGTAGTTGTAAGGTATGAAGTGTTGTACCACCATTCATCTAGTGGTAACCATTGAGCCCACTTCTTTTGCTTTTCCGAGGCAAAACACCTCAAATATGTTTCCAAGCACTTGTTGACAACTTCAATTTGACCATCATTCTGGGGATGATAATCTATGCTGACATGCAATTGGGTGCCTTCTATCTTGAACATTTCTTGCCAAAAATTGTTGGCGAAAGTTGGGTCGCGATAAAAAAAAATAGAATGTGGCATGCCATGAAGCTTGAAGACCTGATCCATGAAAAGTTGAGTTACAGTGGATGTTGTAAATGGGTGTTGAAGAGCATAGAAATGAGCATACCTAGAAAGACGATCAACTACCACCATGATGACTGATTTATTTCCCGATTTAAGTAAGCCTACAATAAAATCCATAGAGATATCCTGTCAAATAGCAGGTGGAATCAGAAGTGGTTGTAGTGTGCCAGTAGATTTGACTGTTTTGACCTTGTTGTGCTGCACACATCACATTCAGCCACATAATTACGAACGTCCTATTTCATACCATCCCCCAAAAAAGAAGGTTTGACCCTGTCATAGGTTTTGGTAAACCCAGAGTGCCGAGCTATGAGTGTAGCATGAAGCTCAGAAAGTACCATAGATTTAAGTTTTGATTGTTTAGTTAAATAAAAACAGCCTTTGTATTGGATCTCATCATGGATCCAAGAGTACCATGTGGAAACTTAGAATTGGACTACAATTTTTGTATGAGATGCAAACTTTTTGGATCGTGTAGCCATTCTTGGAGAACAACTTGGAGCCAATCTGGTACAATGAAGGAGAGAGAAAAAAGGGACCCTTCATCTTCATATTTTTGGGAAAGTGCTTCTGCAACAACATTGTCTTTGCCTTTGTTTTAAATGATCTCATAATCATATCCAAATAGCTTAGTCACCCATTTTTGTTGCTCTAGGGAGGAAATGCGTTGTTCCAGAAAATACTTGAGGATTTGATGATCTGTCTTAATTTGGAAGTGTTGCCCCAATAGATAAGGGCTCCAAAGATCAATGATGTGAAAAATAGCCAACATTTCCTTTTCATAGATTGATTCGCGCAAATTTCGTTCAGACATTTGTTTGATGGTAAAGGCCAAAGGCTAACCCTCTTTCATAAGGACAACGCCAATTTCTTTCCTTGAAGAATCACATTCGAGACAAAGGTCTTTGTGAAATGATGAAGGGAGAGGACTGGAGTGGTTCACATGGCCATATTGAAGGTTTGAGAATCCTGAGCAGCTGCTGAAGTGCAAGTGAAAGAACTACTTTTAAGGAGTGCAGTGAGAGGTGCCACAATCATTCCATAATTCTTAAAAAACTTGCGATAATAACATGTTAAGCCCAGAAATCCACACAAGATTTTGAGAGTCTTTGGGTCAGGCCAGTCTTGCATAGCTTCAATATTTTTAGGATCCATCCTGATGTCGACCTTTCCAACAAGATGACCCAAGTACTCAACTTCTGAGGCTCCAAAAGCACATTTAGATTTCTTCAGGAAAAGTTGGTGCCGAGAGAGTAGATGGAGAACTCGATCCACATGAGCAAGATGGTTTGTCCAGGTTTTTCTATAGATGAGGATATAATCAAAGAAAACTATTACAAATGATGGAGAAAAGGATGAAACAGATGATTCATGAGGCTTTGGAAAGTGGAGGGAACATTACACAAGCCAAAGGGCATGACCAAAAACTCATAGTGGCTCTCATGAGTTCTAAAGGCAGTCTTAGGAATGTCTACCTCTTTCATATGGATTTGGTGGTAGCCAAAATGAAGATCAAGTTTATTAAAGAACTGGGTGCCACTCAATTCATCCAAGAGGCCATCAATGACAGGAATGTAAATTTTTTCTTTAATGGTGAGTTTGTTGAGGGCACGGAAGTCAGGACACATGCGCCAAGAGCCTTCTTTCTTAAGTGTTATTACACTAAGTTGCCTTGGGTATTTAGCCCTTAGTTTTAATTTTTCTAAGCCATTAGATTTATTTTTTTAATTTTGATTTATTTCTTAAAGGTGTGATTTACTTAGGTTACCTTGAATAAATGAATTCTTAAGTCATGACTCAAGTTTTGATCCTCATATAAATTTTTGGCCTAGGTTCATTTTTCTTGGTTTATGTTTTGACCCACTTCATGACTTGACACTAAGCTTGACTCATCCCATGACTCATTTGACTTGAAATGTCACTCTCCTCACTCATACATTCATATCCTTTCCATGTTGTCCCTTTGTCCTCTTAAATGGTGAAATCAATTTTTGAAAAAAGAGTGTCGCCAACTCACTAGGAGTTTTCGTAGCACACTCGCTGTACTTCATCCTTTACCATGATTTGTTATTATAGAACTGATTTCATGTCTACCTTGTGTTCAACACCTTGGTTAGTTAAAATATGCCTTTGAGGATATGATATTTATGAACTTGTTAACTGTTTTAAATTTTAAAAGTTCAAAACTCGGCGCTGCAAAAACTTCCAGTTTGAACCATTTGGTAGTGGCACTATAGAGTCAGATGATAAGGTGGATTTGGAGGCCGATATACTCATGATACTCTCCTAAATGTTGCATAACACCATGTTATCATCGATTATATAGGTATCCCATGGTTTCCCTCCTCTGCATATCAATTTTGGGTAGTAATTATTGCTTGGAGTTTTTGTAGGGATCGTGTCTGCAGAATTGGAAGAGATCTTTCCCTCATAATTCCTATCAATATTTATTTCACATATACATGCATTCAACAACACCTAGCTTTCAGTCGTGAGATATCCATTTACCTTTCTCCCGAGTTTTGAGTGCCCAAGCAGGCTTTACCTCTTATATGCACAATTTGCTACCTAAAACCGTTGTTGAAACTACACTGCCTTTTCCCCTGCTTCCTCTACCATTTGAATTAGAGTGTTTTTCAACCTGGGTTTCAAAGATCATCGTAGTGGATCCCTTCAACATATGATTATTCCCCAGTTTTAAGATATTTAAACAGTCAAGGGAGGGAAATTTGAAGCCATTTTTTTCAAAATCCAGTAACCACTATGAGTTAGGGGAGATCTTGGTTAAAGACAACGATTGTTCACTATCATTTCCTATTCAATTGTTACTCTAGTTGTTTTCCTAGCCTTCACTGTAGCTTAAAATTTTGACCTCTCATCCTAATCCATGGAGACACCTCAGAAGAAGAAATCTCACACGGGAGGTACTGTGGTTAGAACTGAGCCTGTAGATATGCATTTGTTTGAGGCAGATCCCATGGCTAGAGAAGTTTTTCAAAGGGTGGGTTTCCTTGGTTTCTGTCAAAACATGCAAATGGGTCATCCTAAGGTGGCAAGGCAATTTTCCTCACATTTTTATGGCCTGAAGACTAAGGTAGGGGACCTAGATTTTTAGGTGTATGA
This sequence comes from Picea glauca, assembly GCA_000966675.3. Lineage (NCBI taxonomy): Eukaryota > Viridiplantae > Streptophyta > Pinopsida > Pinales > Pinaceae > Picea > Picea glauca. Next base: position 292,577 of record JZKD02S0487944.1, on the reverse strand, counting down.
AACCTCCATTTCAACAACCACAAGGATTCCTATCATAGGAGAGAAATGGTTTAAATCCATGGCCTTGAATGCAGCCTTTTCCAAAGACTTCCTTAAGCTAGAGTATCAAACTGACAACATGTCCAAAGGGGTGCCAAGAAGTCATCTAGTTGAAGAGTTTGATAAGATATCGAGGATCATCCAAAGGTACTTCACATGTGAAGGGAGGTTTAATACACTATACCAGTACCATATAAGGCTTCCGTTGCATTTTATTGGCAAATATGAAATGAACATTCCCTTCTATTTGTTGAGAAGTATAGGGAAAATGTTAGATAGAGTTCAATCCAAATCAAAGGTTGTGGATACTAGTATTTTTCATTTTGGGTTGATTAGAATGTTTGTTTCTGAAGAGCTGAGAAAAAGGAACATCTCATGGGAACAATTCATTGCTTCTACTCACATGAAGTTAGACATAGCAACTACTCCTCAGTCAAAGATACCAAGTCCTTTTCCATCCACTAGTACTGCTCCAAGAGTAGCCAACACAAAAATAAAGAGTAAGGCCTCTGCTCAAGACTAGTAGATCATTAAGGAAGTTGAAGAAATAGAGAGGGAGGCATACCATTCTCCACAGAGATACCTTTCACCCCCTCCTACACCAGAATTAGAAGAGGTCCCTTCCTCTACTAAAGCCACAACCAAGAAAGGAAGGAAACTACACTTCTCTTCATCTCCTTCAATGGCTATCACAAAGGTCAGAAATCCTTTCACAAGGTCATCAGCTCTCAAAGGGGTTGTTGAAGAACAAGTCTCACAAAAGGATTCCATTCTAAAGAAGAAGAGAGATAAGGTCAATGGCATTGAGAAGCCTGTTGAGATGGAAGAGGTAGTCCCTGTGTAGCAAGAAGATGAAGCCATGAAGAATCTTGTTGAGACTGTCCACATCACCAATCCACCTAGCAACCATACCTTCAAAATATTGATTAAACAACTTAGGGAAGATATAAAGGAGGTGGCTCATCTGAAATATGAAGCCATATCTGAAAGGATAAGATGAAATAGGTCATGGATGGTTACAACCACACTCTTGATTTAGCAAGATTTGTAGCAAGAAGAGTCCATCCTCTCCATAGGCAAATCAAGAACCTTTATAGGAAAAATAGAGACTTTCAGTCTAATAACAGAAAGCTCAAAGAAGAGTTGCAACAATTCAAGGATGAGATGGCTCAAAGAAACTTGAATGTGTTGCTTGAAGCTGCTATTGAAAAGGAGAAATTAGTAGCCAAGAAAATAATAGATCCAGTGAAGAATCCTTTTACTACTAAAGGGAAGCATGATGATGTGCCAAAGGGAAGTCCTCCTTTCACAAGAAGGAATGTTAGGTTGATGAAGTGATTGGTGAAAGGTGAGCTCCATTTTTAGAATGGCCCCTTTTTGTAAGGATAAGTGATTGAGGAAATATTACTTTTTGCCACCTATAGAGGCTTTACATGATTCTAATGCATACTACTCAGGGTTTTTGGTGTTTTGCAAAGAATTAATCTCTTCAAAAGAAATAAAACAAAATTTTTGTAGTACTATGGCGCTACGAAATTGTCTAAATTGCATATACTATCAGTCTGCTACCTAGAGCACTACCTAATTTCCTAAGAATGGTATATCGATGGCGTTGCTAACTTCCCAGGGTGCTACCAAAGCTGTTAAGAAGTGAAATGATGGTGTTACCAAATTTCCTTTTGAGGTCGGGTGCTACACATTCAACGGGATCAGTTCAGTATAGGTGCTACCGAATGACACGCATATACACAAGCAGGCAATACCAAAATTCACACAGAGAATGAATTACACAGGCAGGTGCTACTGAAATTTTAAATGAGGCTGAATTATGCACAGAGACACACAGACTCGATGATACCCATTCTGCATGCCTATTTTGGGGTTTGTGCTACAAAATTGCAGAGAGTTTTGTGGAGGTGCTACAAAAGCTTTCTACCCAAAGCACTACCAAATGATGCTACCAACAAGTACCTGAAATCAAGGGGTTTGATTTATCATCCTTGTGAGTGGTTGATGATGTGGAGAATGGACAATATGTTAGTTGGCAACATGATGATAGTTTACAAGCCTCTACAGAAAACTTGGCATACAAGGAGATGTGCATCAAAGAAGATCAAGTCAGTTTAAAGTTGGTTGCATCAGTGGCCAACATTTTCCTTTTTTATAGCATAGTTTTTAGCCTAGTTGTTAGAGGAAATAACTATTTGGATAATTTCATGGGAGGAAATCCAGCTCTCACCTCCAACTGTTGCCTTTACTTTTTTGTTATAAATAGATAGTCTAAATGCTTTAGCAGGTTTGAATGGTTGAGCTAGGCTCCTTTATTGTAATATTTTGATGAAGCTACTGGTTAACTGGTTATGTACTTGATATGAGACATCTTGATTAATAGAAGTCAATTTTCTTATTCTATCTTATTTGCATGTGATACTAAAGTATTCATGAATGAATGATTCACACGAATTGTTGTAGTGGTATTATGATGAATGTTTGATTATAGTACTGTTATGATGTTCTTCAGTTTCCTTAAACTTTGAATTCAAGAAGATCTTGTTTTTGAGTTTTTACTCCTTAGCTTGTTTGAAGACCTGATGTCCATAGCAGACCTCTACATTTTCCTCACCAAAGTCTTCTTTCTATTCACCTTTACTCCCACTTACTAACTGAAGTTGATCAACACCCCAATTGCTTGTGCATGCTAGCCCAGATTTCTGAGTTGCAACATTATTATCTTGAGTCTTATCCATTTGACCTCTTTAAACTCATTTACATTTACACATAACCTGATGGGTACTGGGATTACCTTCTATGCAATATGAGGGTGATTCCTATTGCTAACATTAAGGACCGTGACCAAAGGAGAAGAGTGGGGGCTCGTACTAGGGTGGATAACACCTACGTTAAGTAGTTCTTGAACCATTTTCTCAATTTCATTTTTTTGGGAAAAGGGGTGATGATAGGGACAAATATTGGGAGGAAGGCTTTCTGTGACAAGGGGAATGGAATGATTATGAACACCACGGGAAGGAGGGAGTCCCTAGGGAGTGGAAAAAACCACTTGATGTTTAGAGAGGATGGATTGGAGGTCTTGCAGAATAGAGGGTGGTTCAGTTGCTTGTATGGCATGGAGTTAGAAAATAACACCAGAATGACCTTTTTTGAACAAATTTTCCATGTGATGGGAACTAATGACATTAGGGGAACCGACAGTGATTCATTTTAAATTATACGGTTGGACCTCCTGGTCGAATTGCATGGTTAATTATTTAAAATCCACAAGAATGGGACACAAAGTCCTTAGCCCGTCTACACCCAACACAATGTCACAACCGCCCATGTCGATAGAAAACATATGAGATTTCTGGTGGTAGTCACCAATTTGGAGACACACATTTTCACAATGCCTTCCACATTTCATTGACCCGCCATTGGCAATCATGATTTGGAAATTATTGACTGCACATATATAGCAATCAGTTTCTTGGGAAATGTGGAAATGAATGAAATTATGGGTGCTTCCACTATCAACAAGAATGGTGCCTTTGTATGCTTTATGTAACCAATTATATTTAGGTTTTGGGGAGTAGAGAAGCTAGTGAGATAATTTAGGGAAATGACCGGTTCTACTTCGGGAGGTTCTGAGGGAGGGGTTATGTTAGTGGGTTAAGGTGACACAAACACAAGCGGAGATTTAACATCCTCTTCCCGAACATCCTCCGAGATGGCCGTAAAAATATTTTGTTCCTTAAACTTGTGTCCTGGAAAATATTTTTCATCACAATTATAACAAAGGCCTTTGATATGGCGTTCCACCATTTCGGCCCTAGTCAATTTTTGGATATTTAGTGGAGTAGAAGGAGGAGTGGGATTTACTAGTTTAGTGCGAGGAATAAAGGAGGGTTTTTGGTTTTCAGAAGAGACAACCTATTATGCTTCCTTATCTCTTTTAGTAGCCCCCACCCAACTCTAAGGCCGGTCCATGAGGACATGGGAACAAATCTCATCCTTGAGGCCACTGATCAAAATTCTCGGAAAAAAAACATCAGACATGCCCTTTGTATGAAAATTCAGTCGCTCAAAAGCAGCTATAAAGTCTTCCACTATGCCATATTGTTTCAACTTTATCAAATGGCCTAAATGGTTTGTGTCAGTGTCAAAGCGTTCATAAAGCTCTACCATAAAATGTGTCCAATCAACATACCCTTGAGGAGAAATTTTTCTCCATTGCAACCATTGCCAACGTTCTTGATCTATATGGAGAGCATCATACTGGAGTTTGGCCAACTCATCTGTAATGTCATACAAAGAGAAATAATGTTCTATTTGAGTTACCCAACTATTGGGATTTGATCCATGAAATTTGGTCACATCCACACGCGGAAGGCGTAGGTCACGCTGAAAGTGACGAGGCTGAAAATTATGGGAATGATAGAAAGTTTCATCTTTGGTATGCAAAGGTGGGTCAGATAAAGGGGGATCTACAGGGATATGCAACTTGGTGCAGATCATCATAGCGATAGATTCAAGATGGCTAGTAATGTCTTGTTTGAGGTCTTATTTTCATTCCTCGATTGAGGTGACGATGGATGAATGCATGTTTTTATTGATGGTGGCAATATTGGCACTGAGTTGTCTCACTTCTTGTTGGGTTTCTGTGAAATTATATTGCAAGGTATTGAAGCGAGATTCCAAGTCTTGTCTATGGGTATGGGGGTGGGTGGGGTCAAAAAATATGTTGAAAAATGATAGGTATGAACGTGATAAGGACGAAGAGAGAAATCCAATGGAATAGGTCTCAAAAAATGGTGCAACATGATCCATACTTTTTTTTTAACACCTGCGGAGTTATACTCTAGTCTGAATAATACTGTAGTGATGAAATTCCCAAATGCTTAATTGGGAAGAAATGTGTAGTGATTTGGCAACTCAAATGTAGGAGACACAGTTGCGTGGCAATAGATCTTGTCTATTTTTTTTTTTGTTTTCGTCCCCAAATTTTAGGTATTCAAGGGTTCTACAGACAAGGGTTTTCTTGTGCTACAACTCTCTAATATACGTGTGGGGTCCAACAATAATACTCATCCCAATATCTCAGGGCACCAACTAAGGAGGATAGACTGTGCCCTTAACCGTACTACCCGACTACCCAAGTACTAGAGAGTATCTTCCTGAGTGTTGTTCTCGGTGGAACTATAGCAGTTAGGTGACTGATTGGTTTATGTAAAGATGGATTCATGAAATCTAGGTCGATCTGTACACAGGTGTTGTTTGATGCGCTACCACTTGAAGGGGTACCAACAAGGGTTACAAGGGTGGCCAAAAGATGTGCACTTAAGTACCACTTGTATTTCATGTGTGTATGAATCCTCGACCGTGGGTTTATGCGTGTAACGACAGATCTATGTAACTTAAAGACGCCAAAATAAGTCTCCACCCTGAAAAAAGAAATTAACCCACAATTTTCTGCCAAGGAAAGTGCTTTGATACCACTTGTAATATTCTAGATATAAAAAGTATGCAAAACAGAAATAAAATTCTAAAAATGGCAGATGAACAAGAATATTACCAAAACAACACCACAATAATACCAAAATGATACTAGAATAACACCAGAAAGAGCACTTTGATTACTGAGAGCAATGTTCACTTGCCTGTTCGAGGGGGAAACCTCCAGTAGAGTAGGGCTCTATTACAATAATATTCAAGAAAAAAGTTTTCATACCCTCGACTCCTATTTATACTAAATATGTCTATCAAAAGAACCATGTAGAGGAAGATCCTTCTAGAAGCTGAAGCTTCTATTAGGTCTTCTTACATTCGAATTATTCTTCCTTATTTCTAGGCCTTATTAATATTGACCTTTATCACATCGGAATATATTATTCTACCCACGTGAAGGGTTAGGTCCCTAGCATCTACAAGGTTAGTTTTTCTTGCATTTCCACTTTCAACTAATATGCAATAAAGACAACTACACCTAAACTTTTGTGCAATGAAAGTTTTGAGATGAATAGCACACTAACACCACTTGAAAAGATATACAATATAATTACAAAGCTCCAATAGGAAGTGAAGTTTTAGGATGAGTGTGCATCATGCCTTCTCATAAGAGTTAGCATGTCCATTAAACACCACTCATTCCACTATGTATATCTCATTTAATATAAAAATTATTAAAATGAATATTTCAACAATTACCTCAGTTCAATCCCACTTATAATCATCCGTAGACAATTACAGAGAATAAGTGAATAAATGTGTGCAGATGCCATGTTAAATTGAATAAAGGAGTAGTGATTTGGAAATTTATAGATGTCGTGTTATAGAGAGAGGTCGACCTTATCTACTTGGGAAAAGCTAAAGCTCATGATGGTCCTCTTAAGATAAACTTATGAATCAATAACAAGTGAGACTGGAAAGAGATCACAACATATTAATAACAACATGATTTCTTTACAAAACAAATATAACATAATAAAATTGTAAGAACATATTTGGATATCACTGTAAACATTCAAGTTGATATATTTAATCATTAATCAAGTTACCACAATTGTATTCATTCGCTTTTATTGAGAATAGATATAACTACATTCATTCATTTATAGGACATTTAAATAATTTTTTTTTTTTATTGTTATTGATATTTTTAATTATATTATATAGAATATTATTTTAAATTGATCAATGATAAAAAAGGGGGCCAAATTCTATTCTAAATTCTAAATATGTCTTCTTATTATACAGAATTATAATAATATTTACCTCCCAACGTCTATAGTAAAAAGTTATGATTTTATTAAAATGCACTTGGAGTAACTCACGAGAGGTTTTAATATCAATGTGCAGCAGGAAAACGTTGGGTAACATCAGATCTTGAGGGGAGGGGTGAAAGAGCAGGCCCGAAAGTGTCAGTGGTGGCAGGTTTTCTGCAGTGTGCAGCAGAAAAACGTTGGGTAACATCAGATCTTGAGGGGAGGGGTGAAAGAGCGGGTGAAAGAGCAGGCCCGAAAGTGTCAGTGGTGGCAGATTTTCTGCAGTGTCAAGAGCATTAAACACACCACTTCTGCTCACACACCAGGTGTTCACGAAGTTTTAAAGCTAGGTAGGAGAAAACAAACCACACGCCAGGTCTCCTTGAAACATTATGCAGTGGGCATTCGCGGATTTGCTGAGGGAGGGAAATCACACACCCTAGAGTAAATCTTTTCATCTTTGCAGACAACATGTAGTGTCTCCCGCAAAAGTGAAACGAGGAAACTGAAAAGTCTATTTATTAGGTTGGAAGATCTTTGACAGGACAATAAATGGATTCCACAACAATAAGACGAATAATCTGACCATCCTTGATTATTAAATCTCATCATATTTTTCTAAACAATTGAAAATAATACTTTAATTAAAAATATATATATACATAGTTTTCTAATTTAAAAAAAAAATAATAAAAACATTCGCAGATCATATAAAAAATTGAACCAAGCAATATGGAAAACGAAGTCAAGTACTAAAACTAATTGAAATTCAAGCACTATAATTCCTAGAGTGAGAGGACTATTAATAATTCCATCATTCAAGCGCATAGGGTATTCACAGTTCGCTGAGCGCGCACGATTTTAAGCAAGGGACGGGTCCTCTCACAAGTGTTGGGCACTCACAGGGTGGATGAAGGCGGAGAATTCAAACAGAGACGGGATCTGCAAGTCTTAAGGTGTATGGAGCAAATATGTTGAGGAGACATTGTGGTTTTAACCGAGAATCTATTACAATTCGTAAAGTGTTGAAAATTCYTCTGGMTATTTTCTCATTTCGTTTTAAAAAGGATGTTGGCACCATTTTTGTAATAAAATCAAATTTTAAAACTGTAAAGGAATCAATGCCAGAAAACTAATTTTGAAAATGCAGATTAAGTAAATCAATAATCTAGGTTCTTGTGGAGAATGTAAAAGTTCTTTAATAAATATGGGCGCATACTCTTGCAGATTTCAAATGTAAATGCCTGGTGAATAGAACATTCTGTATTGATACTGAGTGGGCAGAGGCAAAGAAAAACCGAAATACAAACAGCAAATGGCGATTTTTATTGAACACACAGTTGAATGATTACAATGCTTGATTTTATAGATGGAGAGGAAGTTTCTGGTGCCTCCCGAAACCATCTGGAGTGTTGGTGGAAGATTCTGGAATGTTTACAAGAGGCGGTGGATGAATAGTGTCGATGGTTGATCGGTGGTTGAGCAGAATGTTCTAATTTAATGGCGGTAGAAATTACGTATTCCAACACTCCCCCTAATTTCTATTACTAATTACATTAATATTTACAATGCCCAATGCTTCTCTTAAATATTCAAACTGGTCTTGTGCTAAAGCTTTTGTAAATATGTCTGGAAGTTGCTCATTTGATCTGCAATGTTGTAGGATGAGTTCTCCATTGTTGACAAGTTCTCGAATGAAGTGATATCTTGTGTCGATATGCTTTGTCTTCTTGTGAAAAACATGATTCTTTGATAGTGCAATGGTGGACTTGTTGTCACAGTAGATTGTAGTAGCCTTTTCTTGATTGTGCATTAGATCCTTCAAAATTCTTCGCATCCAGACTGCTTGACATGTTGTTGATGTACCTGCTACATATTCTGTTTCTGCTGATGAGATTGTCGCTATTGGTTGCTTCTTTGATGCCCATGCCACAACTCCTGTTCCAAGATGAAATGCATATCCAGATGTGCTCTTTCTATCATCAATGCTTTCTGCAAAATCACTATCTGTGTATCCAACCAAGTGTAGATTATTTGAAGTGGAATACAGTATGCCATGATTCATAGTCCCTGCAATGTCTCTTAATAACCTTTTTCCTGCTTGCCAATGTGAGTTCTTTGGTGTGTCCATGAATCTAGAAATCAAACTGACTCCATACATTATATCTGGCCTAGTTGCGGTGAGATACATCAAACTTCCAACCAATTTTCTGAATATGGTTGAGTTAAAATCCATCTCATTTTGTTCTCTACTTAGTTTTGTGCCAACTGCCACAGGTGTAGAAACTAAACTGCAGTTTATCATTCTAAACCGTTTTAAAACATCTCTTTCATATTTACTTTCACGGATGAAAATTCCTTTATCATTTTGTGTGACTTCAATGCCAAGAAAATAGTTCATTAACCCCAAGTGTGTCATCTCAAATTCCTTCTTCATTGCTGATTTAAACATATCAATAGAGAGATTACCTGTATAGATCAAATCATCAACATATAGACAAACAATCAAGATCTGACCTTGATCATTGACCTTGGTGTATAGTATAGGCTCACTAGTGCTTCTTATGAATTCATTTTTTATCATGTATGAATCTATCCTGCTATACCAAGCCCTTGGTGCTTGCTTTAATCCATAAAGTGCCTTTTTTAGCCTATAAACCTTGTCTTCTTGTCCTATTACTTCATACCCTAGTGGTTGCTGCACATAGACTTCTTCTTCTAAATATCCATTCAAGAAGGCTCATTTGACATCCATTTGATAAACTTTCCAATTATGTTGAGCTGCAATAGCTAGTACCATCCTAAATTGTGTCAAGTCTTGCTACGGGTGCAAATGTTTCATTGTAATCAACTCCATATTCTTGTGCAAATCCTTTAGCTACTAATCTTGCCTTATGTTTGTCAACTTCTCCATTTGCCTTATATTTAGTTTTATATACCTATTTCACACCTATGCATTATTTCTCCTTAGGTAAGTCAACTAGATCCCATGTATCATTTTTCTTAATAGATTCCATTTCTTCATTCATTGCATTAATCCAATGTTCTTCCTTAATTTAATCCTCAAAATATATAGGATCTTGATTAAATAGAGAAAAATTGGATTGTAAATCTATCCTATCTCCTTGATCATATATTTCATGCAAGCTTCTAGTCTTTTTGCCTCTCAATCTTGATCTTAATGATTCAAGTGTAGGATTTGAGTCATAACTTACTTGTGGACTTGATGTTTCTCCTTGCTCACCTTGCCTTTGTGAGTCTTCTTCTTGTGGAATGCTTGATG
>JZKD02S0487944.1:269281-282490 GCA_000966675.3 Picea glauca | reverse complement strand
AATATATTATGCTGGAAGAAGCTGGATCCCCATGAATGTCACACATTTTGCTTGCCCCCCAGGCTAGAGAAGATGCCCAGACTGCGTTTTAAGGATAAAAGACAAGAAGAGCTCAGGGTTTATCAAACATCTCATCTCTCGTACTTGTGCTGCCAAACCGGGATTCACTCGAGCCCAACCTCTTTTTAAAGAAAGATCGGCCTAATCATTGCTATTATTCTTCAGAACATCTTCAAGACCGAACCCTGCTTGCTATTATTACTTGCCATGATTGAAGTTAGATACTCAAATGTACCTTCATCGCAGGGAATGAGAAGACCCATCTGGTGATCGAATCCAAACTCCTCCTCGGCCTTGCGGAGAAGCTCACGGAATAGAGGGTGGTTCAGATATGTTGTCGGTATGATGAACCTCCTGCGCTCGCTTCCCACATAAACGGGATTGTGACCCACAGGAACGTCCGAGGGAATGTTCAGCTTCTCTTCTACAAGCTCGGAATCCAAGTATATGTTACACAATCGTCTGAGTGACAGACCACTGACAATCCCATGGAACTTCTTGATGATATTCTTCATTTGTAGGACTCGGGTTATCTTAATACACTTGTTACTCCTGCTCATTGCTGTTACACAGGCCGAGAACTGTGAAGCGACGATATCAACAATCAAATGTGAAGACGATGGATCGGATTGTGCAAAATCAGAAGGAGATCTTCAAATAAATAGAATCCAACAGTAGGCCATGTAATTGTTTATGCTCATATATTCCTGCACATTTGGATAGCATACATGCATTATATGACATTAAATACTATCTGCACAGCCAAGCTCGTGGCTTTTGTGGGTCGGTTTCAAACTATGAATTAGTAAACCATTAACAGCAATATCTTGGATTTTCTTCTTGCGCTCCAGTCAAAGTGTGAGTGTACTCACAGGAAAAGTAAGGATGGATTCAGTGACTTGCACGTGAGGATTTGAAGAGACAATCTGTATACTATACGTTTCCGTGATTTTTGTTTTCCACGTTGGAATGAGCTACAAGGTACAATCTGTTGCACCGTCCAAGATCGTATACCCGTAACCCCGTTCACAAACAAAAACAAACATGTTTAGACCTAGTTTTATAATTAGTTTTCATTCCGCTCAGAACGCTTTCATTACATTTGCGATTCCAAAATGTTCGATGAAAATTTAGTTTGGAAACACTTGTAGAAAATAATTTACTGTATATTCTTCGCTCCAAAAATACAAATCAGGTCAGCAGAAAGATCGTTCATCTATTCTTCGTTCTTCTCCTTACAAATGCAAATTAGGTTATGAAAGATCGTCTACTGTGGGGTTATCCTTGACCCTCATTGCCACCCTGTTTGTCCTTCGCCTGCTACCGTTCACTGCTGTCCCAGCTCGCACACTTTAAGTTCCTTTCACAAGTCTGGGTGCTACAGGGATGTACTACTCATGTGAAAGCCCAAATTCAGTAAACCCGTGAACTCAATCAACTACGCTTCCTACCAGGACTGCAATTTCAAATTTATCTCGACTGTCAGGTGAAGTTTCTGGAATATCAAATTTATCTAGACTGTTAGGTGAAGTTTTTTGTATTTTATACAACTTTATTAATTTAATTAATGCAGATTATTTTACCAATCCAAATGTTTAGAAAATCTATCGAAGTTTTAATTCTGGATTAGCTAAAAATTTAAAAGCAAGCTGCAGGACCTGTCAAAAAGGTAACTCTAAAGGGAAGATTACTCCCGAGTTAACCACTCCATAGTTAGAACACTTCATAAGAGAGAATGATACATTGGATAATATGAAAAACAAGGGTTGTTTGGCAACCCAGTCCCTGCAGAGTTATTTAAGAAATATATGTTGAACAACTAAACTTAATATAACTAAATGCACTGAATATTTTTTGTCAAAAGATAATAATTGAGGATTGTTTGTTATTCAAAACTTATAATGAACCGTGAATGAAACTATAATATTCATAAATATAATAAATATATTATAAGTATAATATAAATATAATAATAAATAATATATTAGATAATAAATATAATCTAAATATAATAATGCATAATAATAAATACATAGTACAACTTTTTATATTTAGATGTGGTGATTTGTGAAATTCATTAATTATGTAATTAATTCTACATATTGAAAGAGGTGAAGAGAGTAATAATACTTTAATTCTATCAACTAATTAGAACTAAAAATACATATTTTTATTATATCTAAAAATATATATTTATTTTACTATGTTAAACATTACATTGTATACACAAATTTATGATAAAAAACAAATTAATGTCACATCAAAAGCAAACTCATTGCTATAATCTCATGGCAAGAACTAATAATAACTTGAAACCCAGATAAAAAAATAGAAATAGCAATTATTATGAGTTGAAATCCAATATCAATAAAAGAGATATTAAAATTTGGTCAAAAATTATAATTAGGGATATGACAGTCATATACTGTGACTACCTGACATATTAGATGAAGGCAAGAAATGGCATTCATAATGAGCACATGGTTGCATCATTAACCTGGCCGGCTTCTGCTCCACTATTCCACCATTTATGTGTCTGTGCCGACACTTCACCAATCTCTCGCGAACAACTGTTATTACATTTACTAAACGTGTTTGACGTTTCTGGATTCATGTTATTTTAATTTCTGTCATAGAATTCATTAGTTGGACAGAAGCTAACCTGATGCCATTTTCAGTATAGGGAAATCAAGTTTAATGGATTTTAGAGACCTTGTAGATATTACTCAACACATGACCAAGGTTTAAGCCGGGGGACATTAAATTCCAGGGCTTGATTCCCATAAATCTCGCTGGCTTTTGTTTAGGCGAACCTTAACCGCAGATAGACTCCGTGGAATTTAATATTAGATGGGGCCAATCAAAAGCAACTTACATCAATGTTCCAGCAAACTCCTGGACTCAAGTACCTTCTCCGTAAATCTCGCTGCCTTTTTGTTTCGGCATACCTTAACCACGAGATAGACTTCGTGGAATTTAATATTAGATGGGGGCCAATCAAAAGCATCTTACATTAATGCGCCGACAACCACATAGACTCAACAACCCTCTCCACAAATCTCGCTGGCCTTTCGTTTAGGCGTACCTTAACCACGAGATAGACTTCGTGGAATTTAATATTCGATGGGGTCCAATAAAAAACAACTTAAAATAAGCATTTTTGTTTAACGTTGGCATATGATTTAGACAATTTTATTATATAATTCAAAACTTAATAGAATCCAATCATGAAAAATTATAATAACTAACTTCCTATGACCATTTTTACCATCAATAATTCGAAATTGCATAATCACAATTTTAATTATAAAAAAAATTAATTTTAGTATTTTTCACATTGCATATAGATTGTTAGCTTCATTTTGAAATAACTATCTCCATATTGATTTCAAACAACCATAACAAAACAACCAGAACATATAATCAGGCAGAGAAACGAAAAAAAAGGTTATGTTTGTTACATGTTTAGCTTATTCCATGCACTCCACTAGACAGTGACATCTCGAGGCACTTCATGATCCAATCCCTTAAATATGTCATGTATCATGATTGATATCATCACCACATAGATTTGTGCAAGTTATTAATCGTAGGTTCTTAATATTTGCTGGGTTAGGATTTACAGTTCTTTGGCAATGAATGCAAATTATTTTAATTGACATTTTTTTTTTTTAAATAATGAAATTATCATTAAGACAGTTAGATATTTTGAATTAAAAAATCTATTATTAAAATTCTTCAAACACTACTTGCAATAAAAATAATTAAAAACTACAATTTCTCCACATATTTAATATAATCATATGCTTCATAGAGTAGAAATTAGATGGTCTATACAACAACTTCATCTGAACTCACCTGAAATTATTAAAAGCTCTATAAAATCTTAATTGAAAACATCATTAATAAGTATGAACATTTGAACATTTTTTTATTAAAAGAATGGTAAAGTAATTTCACAATCAAAAGTAGAAACCATGATAGCTTTTCGAGTGCGTCTTTGGTCATAGTAGCCCATCGATTCGTCAATTAAATTTTGTTCTTATTCCCGTAGTAAATAATTCTTCAGGAAATTATGGAGTTATATCACATTTCAAGAAATTATGGAGTTAAATCACATTTCACGGAACTGTCTTACTAAAGCCACTCGAAATTAGAGTAATGCAGAACAAATAGTGAGGCCACAAGAGCACATCAAAAGTGAAACTATGCTCACACACACTTCATTAAATTTGATAAATTCCATACAAATATATAAGTTAGAATAGCCTCTAACAACCTCCTAAATTTCTGGATATGAAAATCACTCAAACACTAATCTAGCACTCAAACACTAATCTAGGATTCTATTTTAACCATTTCCTAACTATGGCATTTTACCATTATTATCCAACACTCCCCCTTAATGGAGAAATGGATTTAATACAATAAAAATACATAACATGTCTATCGATCTTAGTCTCAGCTAGCCTTACAATTATTATGATACAACCCCTCGACTCTCCCTTGGGCTACGTCACTTCCTGGTCAAGGGTCTTCGATTCTCCGAGCCAAATCGACTCTCTGAAACCTTGATGGTCTCACTTTGTAATTAAACATAGACCCTTTTAGCCTTTTGGTGCAGGTTCTATGACACTCGCAATCTCTCCCTTCACGTTGTTGAATTATCAAGTCTCATGTGCTAGCTCCTTTTCCATTTGCCCCTTCCTGGATGTGACCTCGAGATATGACTTCACATAAGCACATGATTGCGGGCACGGCCAAGAGTGGTTTGAGGCCACACTTCTTTTCTGCCCGCAGTTCACTAGCAATTGCCACGTGTCCCTTTGGCAATACCGTGGTTTTGATTGCAGACCGCTCTCATATTTTTAAAGTCTGAGCACTTTATATCCCTGCAATTCAACGTGACCATTGATATTGTGATCTCAGGCGGTACCTCTTGACTGACGGCAGAGATCTGCCTCCTTTCCTTCCTTCTCTACGGAGCACACGTTCTCAAATTTTTATGCTCTATCGATGTGTGTCCCTTTCATATCAATGATCATGATTTTCTTCGGCAATCCGGGCTTCAAAGTTTTCAACTCTCTACCTTCACTTTCTTCCAGAATGCTTTCATCCAGAGTTCGCGAGCTATTAGCGCATGTCTCCCACAAATCGACAGCTGCGATTCACTTCGGGCCTTCACCTAAAGTCCACGGATTTATATCGCATTTCCTTCTGAATCGGACGACTATGATTCACTTCGGGTCTTTACTTGGAATCCACAGATTTCTGCCACGTGTCCTTCTAAATCAAACGACTATGATTCAATTTGGGTCTTTGCCTAGAGTCCACGTAGTTCTATCGTGTGTCCTTCTAAATCAGACAACTATGATTCACTTTGGATGTTCGGGCTTCGGTAGTTTTAACTCCTGTACACTCATATTCTGAGTGTGTTCACCTGAAATCGATGATTTGTCGACGTGTGTCTCCCACAGATTGACGACCATGAATTGCTTCAACTCTTTGGGCTTTGGGAGTTTGAACTCCTGCACACTCACCTTCTGAACGGTTTCACCCTGAAATCTTCGATTTGTTGATACGTACTTCCTAGCAATTAATGGTTACGATTTACTTCAGCTCTTCGACAATTTCACCTCCTCCTTGTCTATGACCTTCCGAAGTGCTTCTGTTATGGAGTTGTAGATATTACGCCACATGTCGCTCTTGACAATGAATGGTCCCTAATCACTTATGGACTTCAGGACTTGGAGAGTCCGCTCTCTTGTACGCACCAAAAGACTTAAAGATAACACACTTTTCTTAGATCCAACGATTTGGAACTATCCCTCTCCCTCCTAGATGGATCTTGATCGATAACTTGTGAAACCTTTAGAGCCTCACTCTGTTTGAAGATTTCTTCCCACTATCTCTTCTGAGATTGATCCCCTTGAGGATTTTGATCTCTCACTCACTCCTTGTGTTCCTGGGATCATGACAAACTCAGATCGAAGGATTTCTTCGAAAGAAATTCTTCTCGCACTCCTTGCACTTCTCTATTCTGGTTCTTCAACACTTAGTCGCTCCTTGACTCTGTGCACCCCTTGCACTTGGTCTAAGTTCCCGTCGCTCCTTCTGAACTTCTCTGAGTCAATTCAAGACTCTATCGACACACTCCTTGCGTACGATATGCACTCCTTGCATATGATTTCTCAGAAGAAAAATGATTTGGAACTTATCCATCTCGTCACAGATTCATATGATCAACTCTGAACAATCATACATAAAATGAAATGAACGAAAAACACACACAGAATACAACATTCATTCAATGAGACTTCAAAATGAACACTGTCCAAGGAATTGGAACAATTCTGTTTGTTCTATTCATTCATAAAATAAATTACATAGCATTACAGTTCTTCACTACATCTTTCCTCTTTTTCTATCTTCTACTCCCATCTACTCTTCTCTACTCTCTTCTACGCTTCTCTAAAATCTTTAATATAATACAATCAACAAATCTATATAAGAAGTGGCTCCTCAAGATCTTCTATGTCGTGTCTGCAACCTATCCTATCATTTTCTAGCGGTTACCTACTTTTTCCTATTACAATAACTATCAGTTATTACCCGATAAGGGCTTCTACTCTCTATCTCAACTCCTTATAGACATACAAGAGTTTACAACAAATATATATTTAAAAATGTCGTTTCCAAAATATCTCAACATCTCATTATGTTTTTAAGTTAAATGTTGATTTTAAATTTTGTCATGCTGAGATATCATATCCATGCCTCCACGCTTGTTTCTTTGACTTTGAAGGTGATGCTCCTGCATCATACTCCTATGGCTAAAATATTTATGGGCTCATTTCCATGAGCTCCTGCACCATTTTTCCATGCTTCAAAATATTAGGTTCGGCGACCCAACTTGAGTCTTTCATTGGACGATCTTTCCACTTGACCAAGTATTCAGGATATGTCTTCCTCCTGGTCTTCTTTCCAACTCTTTCTTCTATGATTCTCTCCATCTGAGGTTTTTCTATTGTGGGCAATTGTTCTTTCCACTGAACTTATTTCTGATCATCTAATTCTCTTCTATTGTGGGCAATTGTTCTTTCCACTGAACATATTTTTGATCATCTAATTCTCCCGCATCATCTCTCCTGTAAGGATACAGGTCTACAATATTGAATATCGGTGACATACAAACATTGTCTGGTAACCCAATTTCATAAGCATTCGCTGTAATTTTTTGGAGAATCTCGCATGGTCCTATCTTCTTCATCTTCAACTTGTTATAATTTCCCCTTGGAAAACTTTCATTTCTCAAATGAGATAAAACTTCATCTCCTACTTCGAATTGAAATTCTCTCCTCTTTTGATAAACTCTGTTTTTATATTTCAGGTTGTTGCCATGTAGCTTCTCTTTGACTCTGTCATGGAGTTTCTACATTTCTATTGCAAAATATTCTGGCCCAACACTTATGAATTCATATTGGTTCAGATATCTCAAATATTTAATCCCTCTTAGCTATATACCATACACAATTTCAAATGGAACTTTTCCAGTGCTCATGTTCACTGAATTGTTAAATGCAAACATTCTGCAAGTGCCAAAATCTGATACCATTAACGGCCTTGTTCAATGACTAAACTTCTTAACAAGTTTCTCAAACTCTTGTTTACTACTTTAGTCTGTCCATCTATCTGAGAGTGATATGATGAACTAAAGGAAAATTTTGTCCCCGACCTCTTCCATAGAGTTCTCAAAAGTGTCCTACAAATTTTGTGTCTCTGTCTGAGACTATGCTCCTAGGAAATCCATGTAGTCTCACCACTTCTCTAAAAAACAAATTGGTTATGTGTTTAGCATCGTTTGTCTTCTGGCATGGTATGAAACGTGTCATATTTGAAAATCTGTCCACCACAACAAATATGGAATCAATCCCTTTCTGGGTTCTAGGCAATCCCAATACAAAATCCATACTGATTGCATCCCATGTTCTTTCTGGAATTGGTAGTGGCTGATACAAACCAATGTTCTACTTTCTTTCTTTTTCATACTGGCAAATTCTGCATTTGTTCCCAAACGTTTTCACCTCGACCCTCATGCTTGACCAATAGTATGAATTTCTCAGCTATGCAAATGTCTTATCATGACCAAAATGTCCACCTTAACCTCCACTGTGCTTCTCTTTCACCAGGTTATCTCTCATTGAGCATCTTGGTATGCATAGTTGTCTCCCTTTGAACAATAATCCTTCATGGGTCAAATATCTTTCCCATGGCCTTTTGTCTCCCAACAAAGGATTCTTACATGCCTCACAAGCTTCCTTAAAATATGGATCTTCTCGATACATTTCCTTGAGGTGTTCAAACCCTAAGGTCTCCACTTTGAATTCCTATACAATTGAAATCCTCCTGCTCAAAGCATCTACAACTTTGTTAGCAGTTCCAACAATATGTTTAATAACAAAAGTAAAATTCTTCATAAATTCTACCCATTTAGCATGTCTCTGATTCAACGTTAATTGCCTAGTAATAAAATACAAATCTTGATTATCATTGTCCAAGACAAACTATTTAGGAATTAGATAGTTCCTCCACTTCTTCAAAGCTTGAATCACTGCATAAAATTCTTTTTCATATGTGGAATACTTCTTCTTGGTGTCATTCAACTTCTCCTTGAAATAAGCAACTGGCCTATTATCCTAACTCAATACTGCTCCAATAGCTACTCCACTTGCATCACATCTCACTTTAAATGTTTTTCCAAAATATGGTAAAACGATAAATGGTTCTTCTGTGATCTTCTCCTTCAACACTTTGAAACTTTTTTTAGCTTCCTCTGTCCATTTAAAATACTTGTGTTTCATCTTCTTAGTGTCCAACATAGGTGTACATATACCACTGAAATTTCTGATAAACTTTCTATAAAAACTTGCTAACTCATGAAAACTTCTTACCTCAAATATGCTTCCCGGAGACAACCATTCTTTTATTTCTCTCACCTTTTCTGGATCCATCTTCAATTCATTTGAAGAGATCACAAAACCCAAGTATCTAAGTTATGTCTTCATAAAAGAGATTTTCTTCAAATTTATCAGCAATTTTTCTTGCAGAAACATTCTCATCACTGATGTCAAATGTTTTAAGTCTTCTCCTTCTATCTTACTGAAGATTAGTATGTCATCCAGATATACTATGAAATTTTTTTCTATGAAGTCTTTCAATACTTCATTCATTAATCTCATAAATGTGCTTGGGGAATTTGTCAACCCAAATGGCATGAGAAACCATTCAAACAAACCCTCATTTGTCTTGAATGTTTTCTTCCATTCATGTCCCTCTCTCATCCTTATTTGATGATATCCACTCTTCAAGTCTATCTTGGAAAAATATCTTTCTCCTCTCAAAACAATCCATCAAATCGTCCATCCTGGGTAAAGGGAGTCTTTACCTAATGGTGATCTTATTGATGGCTCTAAAATCTATACACATTCTCCATCCTCCATCCTTCTTTGTACTCGAAACATTTGGTACTTCGCATGGGATTAGGATTTCCATGACTAAACCTTTATCCAACAACTCTTGGACTTGATTCTTGATTTACTCATTCTCTCTAGGTGTCAACCTATAAGCTTTTTTGTTTGGCAAACTAGCTCCTGGAATAAGGTCAATATGATGCCTTATACTCCTAATGGGTGGCAATCAGTGATGTAATTCATCCACTACTATATCAACAAAGTGTTCTAACACTTCCTGGATTTCTTCAGGTAAATCCTTCATAGAAGTATTTGTAAGGATAACTCTTGGCTTCCTCACTATAGCAAACTACATCTCCTTCTCTTTCTTGACTTCATTCAAGAGTTCCTTCCTACTCATGAGAAGTATACTTGAACTAGATTCCCTCTTTTTCTCTTTGTCCTCTATTGGTAACAACATATGTGTCCTACCATTATTTTCTAGGGTATAAGTATTCTTCCTCCCATCGTGAATACATTTTCTGTCAAACTTCCATGGTCTCCCCAAAAAAATATGACAGACACCCATAAGAATTACATCACATAATATTTCATCCCTATAACCTCCTATTTTAAATTCAACTTGGAATTGTTGACTTACCATTACTTGATGTCCTTTCTGCAACCATGATACCTTGTATGGGTTTGGATGTGCAGTTGTCTCTAGCTCCAGTTTCTCCACTATATCTGTGGATACTATATTGTTAGTGCTCCCACTGTCTATGATCACCTTGCAAACTCTGTCTTTCGTTTTGCAAGTAGTTATGAATAGATTTGTCCACTAACCTAGTTCCTCTACCTCCTTCTCTGGTTTAAGAAGAAATTTCCTCATCATGAGGTTCTTTCCTCCTTCTGTTTCTTCTTCTTCCACATGCTTCTGTGCTTCATAAATGTGTGCTTCTCCTCCTCTAGTGTCTTTCTTATTCTCTGGGCATTCCCAAGACATGTGCCCTGTCTTTTCATAGGCATAAATATAATTTCACCTCCTCTGGCTCTTCCACTTCCTCTAGGAAAAGAGCTTCTTCCACCATGTTTTCCTTCCTTAGAGCTTCCACCTTTCTCAGGGTGACTATGCTGCTTTCCAGCTTCATTCTTTGGTTTTTGGAACTTTTCTCTATTGATTCCCTTACCTCTTATTGAATTTCCTCCTCTACTTCGTTGGCTTTGTTTTCTGGTCAATTTCTCTTCAAATTTCAAGGCTAATTGGTAAGAATCCTCAACTTTACTAACAGACATCATGCTGATCTCCTCTTGTATTTCATATTTCAGTCCATTGATATCCTTGGTTGTTTTTTCATTATCATTCTCTTTCTGTCCAACCCTGATGTTTAGTCTGTAAAATTACTCAGTGTATTCCTTCACTGATAAGATTTTATGTCTCAGGTTCTGCAATCTCCTAAGAAGATTGATTTGATACTATGGGGTGAAATTTTTCATTTAGCTTGGATACCATCCTATCCCAACTTTTAATTTTCTTCTTTCCCTTGCATTTGCGATCGAATTGCAGTTTGTTCCACCATAGTGTTGTGTGACCCTTCAGTCTTGTCACTGCATGCTTCATCATCTTCTCTTCTTCAATATATTCATAATCGAAATACTTATCCATAGCATGTACCCAATCCAACCACTCTTCAACTTCTAAATTTCCTTCATACATTAGTACCTCTATTTTTTCTCTAGCTCCTATTCTCGAAACAAGTTTCAATAAGCGGTCTTCTACACCATTCTCTGCTACATATTATTCGACCTCTATCTCTTTTCTTTCAGCTTCACTGATGCCTCCAGTGTCTAGTGCTCTTCTCTGCATTGTTTCCATGGCGTCAAACCTCATTTTGAGTTGTCTCATTTCTTCTTCCATTTATGGATTCACTCTGCATCTTCTGGGTGGCATGATTCCACTACCTAGCCTTATGATGTCTATAAACATAATTAAATCTTGATACCAATGATTATATCAATTTATCTCCTTTCTCATTTGTCTGTTGTCTGCAAACAAATTCAATAGTTCTAATACCATCTGATGTATCCCTCCTACTCTCCCTCAGGCTACATGACCTCCTGGTTAAGGATCTTCGATTCTCCAAGCCAAATCGGCTCTCTGAAACCTTGATGGTCTCACTTTGTAATTAAGCACAGACCCTTTCATCCTTTTGGTGTAGGTTCTATGAAACCAACAATCTATCCCTTCACATTGTTGAATTATCAAGTTTCAGGTGCTAGCTACTTTTCCATTTGCCCCTTTCTGGATGTTACCTCGGGCTATGACTTCACTTAAGCACATGATTGTGAGCTTGACTAAGAGTGGTTTGAGACCACACTTCTTTTCTCCCCACAATTCACTACAAATGGCCATGTGTCCCTTTGGCAATACCGTGGTTTCGATTGCGGCCCACTCTCATATTTTTATATTTCGAGCACTTTTTGTCCCCTCAATTCAATGTGACTATTGATCTTGTGATATTGAGCAGTACCTCTTGACTGAAGATCTAGATCTACCTCCTTTCCTTCTTTCTCTTAGGAGCATGCATTCTTATATTCTTACGATCTATCGACACATGCCCTTTCCAAATCAACGGTCGTGATTTTCTTCGGCAATCCGGGATTTAGTGTTTTCAACTCTCTACATTCACTTTCTTCCAAAATGCTTTCATCCAGAGTTTGCTATCTATAGACACGTGTCTCCCACAGATCGACATCTATGATTCACTTCAAGAATTCACCCGGAGTCCATGGATTTATGTTATGTGTCCTTCTGAATTAGACAACTATGATTCACTTCGGATATTTACCCGGAGTCCATGGATTTATGTCGTGTGTCCTTCTAAATAAAACAATTATGATTCACTTCTAGTCTTTACCCGGAGTCCACATATTTCTATTGCGTGTACTTCTAAATCAGATGGCCATGATTCACTTCAGATATTTTGGCTTTGGGATTTTCAGCTCATGTACACTCACCTTCTAAGCGTGTTCACCTAAAGTCCACGATCTGTCGATGCATGTCTCCCACATTGATGACCGTGAATTGTTTTGTCTCTTTGGGCTTTGAGAGTTTCAATCGTACACACTCACCTTCTAATCATTTTCACCCGAAATATTCGATCTCTTGACACATACTTCCTAGTGATCAACAGTCACGATTTACTTCGTCTCTTTGGAGATTTCACCTCCTCCTTGTCTACGAGCTTCCAAAGTTCGTTGTAGATCTTATGCCACCTTTCCCTCTTGACGATAAATGATCCCTAATCACTTCAGGACTTTGGGACTTCGACAATCCGCTCTCCTATACTCACTTAGAGACTTAAATCTCGTGCACTTTTCTCAGATCCAATGATCTGGGACGATCCCGCTCCCTCCTAGAAGGATCTTGTTAAGAACCAAAGACTGAATACAAAAGCACCACAAGAGATATAGAAGAACAATATAGAAAAACCACAACTTTATTATAGAAACCCTTGAGGTAGGGAAACACCATACAATGGATCCTATTATGGAAGGGATCCTCTCCTGTTCACTAGCCTCTTTGAGGGGGCAACCTCCTAATGAGCTACCGCTCCAAATACAATACTTCTCTTCATGTCTCATTACATTGCTTGAACCCCTTTATATAGTGCTACCATCACCTAAGAACATTCTAGAG
>JZKD02S0487944.1:244167-263135 GCA_000966675.3 Picea glauca | reverse complement strand
AGGGGTTTGCACAAAAGAAAGGTATAGATTTTGATGAAATATTTTCTCCAGTTGTTAAAATGACTTCAATTAGGACTATTTTAAGTCTTGTGGCAGTAGAAGATTTGCATCTTGATCAGTTAGATGTAAAAAAAACTTTTCTCCATGGGGATTTGGAGGAAGAGATTTATATGCAACAGCCACAGGGGTATGAGGTCAAAGAGAAGGAGAATTTTGTATGCATGTTGAAGAAGAGCTTATATGGCCTAAAGTAAGCTCCAAGGTAGTGGTATCTGAAGTTTGATAGGTTTATGACAGAACAGGGTTATAATAGATGTCATTCTGATCACTGTGTTTATTTTAAAAGGCTAGAAAATGGAAGATTTATTATCTTGTTATTGTATGTAGATGACATGCTTGTTGCAGGGCCTAATATGCAGGATATAAATGTGCTCAAGAAGAAATTAGCCAATTCATTTGCGATGAAAGATTTGGGTGCTGCAAAGAAAATCCTTGGTATGAGAATAACAAAATACAGGAAAAATCACAAACTGACATTGTCTTAGGGTGAGTACACAGAGAAATTGTTGGAGAGGTTTACAATGCATAATGCAAAACAAGTTAGTACACCTTTGACCAACCATTTTAAATTAACTAAGGAAATGTGTCCCAAGACACAAAAGGACATAGAATACATGTCTAGGGTCCCTTATTCATCAGCAATTGGCAGCTTGATGTATGGAATGGTTTGCACAAGACCAGATATTGCACATGCAGTGGGAGTTGTAAGCAAGTATATGAACAATCCAGGTAAAGAACATTGGGAGGCAGTAAAGTGGATTCTCAAGTATTTGAGAGGTACTACTAATCATGGATTATGTTTTGGAGGTTCAGACGCTTTTCTACAGGGATATGTTGATTCAGATATGGCAGGTGATAAAGACAGTAGGAGGAGCACCACAGGGTATGCTTTTACCATAGGTGGAACAACAATAAGTTGGATTTAGAAACTGCAAAAGGTTGTTTCACTTTCAACAATAGAGGCAGAGTATGTTTCTGCTACAGAGGCTATTAAAGACATGATTTGGTTACAAAGGTTTATGGAGGAATTGGGAAAGAAGCAGGAGAACAATAGGTTGCACTGTGATAGTTAGAGTGTCATTCACCTTGTAAAAAACTCAGCCTTCCATTCGAAGACTAAGCATATACAGTTGAGGTACCACTTCATATGATCTGCCTTGGAATATGGACAATTGAAGCTGGAAAAGATACACACTAGCCAGAATCCTGCAGACATGTTAACAAAGGGAGTAACCAGGGAGAAACTGATTTCCTACTCAGTTTCAGTTGGTCTTCAAGAATGAAGATGAAAATGAGAAATTTTCCAGGTCCAAGAAGGTTCAGAGTCCAACATATACAGTAGCGGTGGAGTTGTTTAGATTAGTCTCCAAGTGGGAGATTGTTGGTTGTGGAGCGTGATTATCTTCCTGATTCAGAGGTCCTTGCTTTCAGCCATGTTTATACCCCATGAAGTATTTACACTCCATAAGTATGTACACTCTTCCACGTGGGGGAGTGTAGAGGGGGGGTACCCCCTCTACGGGGGCAGCATCCCCCGAAGCAAAAATTGCCTTGTAAAAGTATACTGTAATTTCATTGTAAATCTGGACCATTCATTCTAAGGTTGCATATCTAACGGTAGAGATTATGTTAGGGTTTTTTTCCCTAGAAGGAAACCCTCTTTTATGAGGGAAATGTATCACGTCTATGGATGATGGTGAATATTGTATTCTGAAAGAGGATACTGGGATAGAAAGAAGAGGAAGTTACAGTGGGTTTTGTTGTAGGTTGTATCCCTTCATTTGCTAGATAATAATAAAGGAATGACCTGACAATTTCTCTAGTGGACGTAGCCCACACTGGGTGAACCACTTAAATCTGTGTCTCTCTTGTATTCTATGTCTTATGTGTTTTGTTTATGCATTTGTTTTATTTTATTGCTCCACGGTCCTGTTTTTCTAATAATGGGAATTGACCAAACCATCTTTAACAAATTTCCATAAATCTACTAAACCTAGTAATCCTTCCATTTTAAATTACCAAAGATTAAAATTGTTACCTAAGAAAGATGGCAGAACTGACATTAGTCTTTTCAATATTTTTTCGATTTCTTTATCATCTTCATTGATATGGTCCACTTCTACATTATGATCCTCAAGTATGGGTTCTTCATTGATCTGGTCTTTATCAGGTATATGTTCCGCAACTAGAACTCAACACAATTCATATTCTTCTGGAAAATATACTACCTTTGTTATGGGTTCTTCAACTGAGAGCACATATGACATTTCTTGTTGATTCTTTCTCCTCATGTATTTCATCTCTCTCTGGAGCTGTTTAATTATCCTTTTCTTACCCATAAAGGTTTCACAAATATGGTTGCCAGGTACATTGCTTCACCTAGTAGATGCATGGAGGATCACAACAACATCAACGCAACGATTACCAATTAATATTTGGACAATCTCTGTGAAAGAAAATACCAATTGATGCAGGAAAATTCAAATTTTCCCACTTGTTCACTATGTAAGAATTGCAGACTATTTGTCACAATAAAATTTCTATTTCTGCCTCTGGTATGCCACCAAATCCATGCAAACATACAAAAAATGCTCCAAACCCACGCACCAAATTGTTGTTATAGAGTAATGCACAAAAAACAATGAGGCGAAAAGGGCACATCACAAGTCAGACTACGGTCACACACACTTCATTAAATTTGATAAATTCCATACAAATATATAGGTTAGAATAGCCTCTAACAACCTCCTAAATTTTTGGATCTGAAAACCACTCAAACACTAACCTATAAATCCATTTTAACCATTTCCTAACTATGACATTTCACCATTATTATCCAAAAAATCCACTCTAAAGCAGGATGACCTAGAAAGGAGAATATTTATTTCCATTAATCACATTAAATATTTTGCAGCAAAAGGAGAAAATTCATCTTCGTTTATCATATTAAATCATTTGCAGCGAGATGACATAAAAAGTAGAAAATTCATCTCCTTTAATCCTATTAAATAATTTGCGAGGAACGTGATAGTAACTATAGTCCTCTAACTATTAATATTAGACCATTACAAAGTTACAAACCATAATAATCACAGAGCCCAAATAGAAATAATGCACTACCTAAGATAATTTGTCCCATGTCATTCATTACCGCAAAATATTCTATAAAGAAATATGTAACACATTATGAGAAACAAAGATGAAACTTATTTATTTGAATTATGCAGACTAAGCAACTAGTTGAGATGTAGTGATCTCCACCCAACCATAGGTAGTTCGGTGTGGACACCACCTTTTAGTAGATCTATGATACCACCTAGATGGAGTTGGAAAATAAGGTTTTAAATTTAGAGTAGACATGTCCAAACCAATAATTTTCACAGCTAAGTTTTTTTAGGATATAATATCTCTTAGGCTCCCACATTATCTACCCATTGCAATAAAAGGAGTACTTCTTTTTGTGCTACTCAATCACTAAAAAATAATTCCATTCATTTATTTTCATCATGTCCATAGAAAGGTCCAAGATGATATATCAAAACTTCTACAAAATTTCCTTGGTTTGTTGGTTCTATTACTTGGTTTTATGACTTATTTTCATGGTTGGTTTATTTTAAGGGGAAGTAACTCTATTTTTTTTTCTCTACGTTTTACCTACAACCTATTCTTATCTTTCTAATAGGTCTCTCTCTCCCATTCGATATTTTATGAATTCATGAATCATAACAAGAGAATTCCAACTCAACTTTTTTCTATTTCCAAAAATGTAGGGAGGAAAACTTGTTAACTTTTAGGAACTGATGAATTAGATTTAGGTATTTGTTTCCTCCACTCCTCTTTACCTCTTTCAACTCTGCAAACTCATATTTTGAAATAAGTGAAGGTTCAAGGTAACAAAAGATTTATGTTTTTAGGTAGCATTTCCTAAATTCCTAATCCTTGAGGGATGGACTTGTCCGAGGTCATGGACCTTGATCTCGAACCTTTACACTATGAGGACAATCATCGTATCATCCCATCATCAATTTTTTAGAAAAAGGAAGATATATTGCAGATATCGTGATATGTTTGGGCCTTTAAGGAGGATTTGTACCTCTCTCGTTATTTCCATGTCTCTCATGAACATGAGAAACTTGGTGGATCTAAGTGCACCATTTTTCTTGGATCGAATGTTGAGGGTACTAGGGAGAAAATAGATCTTACCTCTTCACACATTTCTCTGCATGATAGTACATCTTATCAGTAATATCCCAGTGCAGAGGATGCTTAGAGACAAATGGGTTTGGTCAATACTTTGTGCCAAACAACACCATTCTTGTTTTAGAGATGATTTCAGAGTAGACGAGGCCTAAAACAAAATCCTATAAAAAATGCATTAGGTGCAAAAAGGATAGGGTTAAAATAGTGCTTGGTCTAGATGTCAGTCTTGATCATGTTGAAATTTTATCAATCCTATCCTTGGTTGTAAGGTTCATTGGAAAATATGTTAATGGGGAGTCGTTTCGACTATGGTTAGATGTAGGGTGGTGAAAATTGTAGGGTTATCTTCCATTCTTTCACCTATTGATTGAAGGTTGGATATGATTTGAATTCAATCTAATAAAGGATGTGGGATGAATATTAGAGAAATAATGGTTATGGGGTCCTTCCATCTTGGTATTAGCTCATTGAAAACAAAGTTTTGAAACCCACAAGAACCTGTGAAGATTCAACATATCTGGGTTATCTTGCTAGGATTTATTCTTGAGTTATGGAGTCTTAAGGTATTAATATTATTTGGGAATTAGATTGGATTCTTTGTTGCATTTGATAAGAATCTTTGGTTGACAATTGATAAGAAAATGGATAGGATTTTTATTGAAGTGGATATCAGAGACAATTTCTTGGAGGAACTGGATGTTATTAGGGGAAATTGGGTTTTTTTGCAACTGGTGGACTATTATATTATTTCATTTAGATGCTTGAAATTCCATGATGTATTTTGGTCATATTGTATTCGATGAAGGTGTAAAAGTGGAGCCTAACAAAATTAAATCTATGAGGTAATGGCCAATTTCTAAAACTTTGAAGAAACATCAAGGATTCTTAGGATTAACAAGCTATTACCACAAGTTTGTCAAGAACTATGGTAAAATAGTGTCACCTCTAACATAATTATTAAATAAGGAATCATTTTCTTGAACACAAGAAGCAACCAAATATTTTTTAAAAACGAAGGAGGCTATGTGTACAATTAATTTCCTAGTCACACTTGATTTCACAAAAACTTTTTTTATGGAGTGTGGTGCCTTAGGCCATGGAATTGGTGTAGTTATAATGAAAGAAGAAAGGCACATTTCCTTTGAAAGAATCCAACTTAAAGGAACAAAAATTACTCAAATCTATTTATGAAAAATAAATGTTGGCCATACTACATGTAGTTGAGAAATGACACCCTTACCTAATAGGAAGAAACTTCAAAGTAAAAATCTATCATGATAGTTTGAAGTACTTTTTGGAGAAACAATTATCCTCAGAAGATAAACAAAATTGGGTTACAATGATGCTAGATTATGACTTTGAAATTATCTACAATAAAGGAAAACAAAATATTGTGGTAGACACACTTTCAAGGAAGGAAGAAGAAACATAGGGTTCACTATGTGCTATTTCTATTCCGCAATTTGATTAGGTGTAAGAAGCAAGCTGTTGTATAGGCATTTTGGTTAAGTTTTGGGATTTGTGTCAGAATAGGTCAATGAATAAAAGGAATTTCGAAGATGGACCAAAGTGCATGACGAGAGTGGACTTGAAGGAGTCAAAGCGCACGACAAAAGAAAATGCAACGAAGCAACACACACAGAGAGAAAATATGTAGGAAGATTGAACTATGATAGATGAAGACAGAAAAGGTGAAAACAAGAAAACCATGATGGGACATGCATTGAAGAGTAGATATGACAATGAAGTAGTGGAAGTGTGTATTCATAATTAAAAATTGACAGGAAAAAAATACTATATTTAACACAATCGAGAAACAATGGGAACAAGGGTGACGAAGATTTTTACAAGGTGGTCGATTTAGAATGTAATGTGCTGGAGGATGCAACATTATTCTAGGACATGGAAGAAATCAATTATAATTACAATCAGATGAGACTACAAGTAGAGATGGAGAGAGGTAGGTGACAATAAAGAAGGAGAAAAGGGAAAGCCATTTTTTCCTATCAAATTGAGAAGATACGTAGAAGAGTTGAGTGTAGTATAGAATCTCAGTGTAGTGTAGTGAAAGAATGAAGGGTAGCAGAGCTAATTAGGTTATAAAAGAGAGAAATGGTGCCACCTAAATAAACATCATATATCCCTAAGAAGGACCCAACACCGATGCAGGAGGACGTCCCGATAACAAAAGTAATTGACCCGAGCCTAGAAAAATTTCCCATAACTAGACTACATAGAACATAAGGTAACACAAAAATGTGGTGGAAGTTGCACATCATAGAGAAGCATCATGAAGGAGCATAACAACATGAAGAAAACGTGAAGAGTATTTTTTGCGCAGCAAGGACCTCGGTATGGTGATAGTTATAATACTCAAGAAACAAGAAAACCATCTACCTAGATTGAAGGAGAAAGTTATGAAGGAGTTCCATGCTTATTCAACTCCACCACTTTCTAGGAAGAACATCTTAAGTGAGAAAGAAACATTCAGACTGCAGGTGAAATTTTGTAGCAAGAAACCCAAGCTAGATAAAATACTACAAAAGTTTTTGGCACTGGAAGAAGGCTCAAGGGGCTTAGGATAAGCCACAGGTAAGTGTTGGGGGCCTGTTGGATAGGAATTTTGGTTAATTTTTGGGATCTGTGCTACAATCAAAAAAATAATAATAGGTAGTTAGAATATGGATCAGAGTGTGTGAAGGGAGCATACTTTAAGGATTCAAAGAATGCAACAGAAAGAAACATGAAGGAGAAACACACAAAAGGCAGAACATGGTTAGAAACCGTTGGTATTTTGGGACATTTGGTAAACATTGTAACATTCTTATGCCCATTTTGTTTTATAAATATGTAAAGGGTTGAGGTATATAAGGGTTCAATATATGAAAATTTCTTAGTGATTTTGGGGTAAGTTGAGTCGAGCGTTGGAAGAATGTTTGAGGTATGACTTAGGGGAGAGGCTCACGCTACAACACAATGGCTAGGTAGGTTTGGGTAATATTATTGTTTGATATTTTTTAGCACAATGTGTAGCTGTAATAAGATTATAAATTGCTAATGTAAGAATCCACCATTATTGACATAACCCATGGTAAGTGAACCACGTTAAACTTTTGTGTCGTGATGTGTTGATTTTGCATGTTATGATGTTTGTGGTTATTGTGTAGTAATGATAAATGCTTATGTATGTTGAATTTGTTATTCATATATGATGTTATAATGTTGCACATTGAAGTAATTGGTGAATGAATGAATATCAAGTAAAGGAATATCACACACAAGGTATATCACATGATATGTAATTGCTAACTAATGGAAAATGCACACATGAGTAGATGGTTGATAAGACATGTTGAATGTCTCACTTCCCCTCATCACTTCAAAACCTTAGATCCTGCAGCCCCTCTAGATTTCTCAAGTGAGAATTCAATTTTTTGAAGGTGATATTGAAAGCATCGATGTCTAAGGGTTTTGTTGGTGTATAGATGATTAACAATGTGTCTACCCACTACATGCCAACACAAGGATATAGTGGAAGAATGATAAATAGGTATGAAAGATCATTCAACAAATACATAAGGACACTAGTGCAATAGATAAATGTGTATGGAAGAATGATTTTGTATGGTATAATGGTCAACTAAATTTATGTAAGAATTCCCAACTCAAATAAAAGGTTCTTCCAGAATTGTATAATTCTCCTGTAGGAGGAAATCCTGGGTTCTTGAAAATTTACCACAGGATCAAGAAGATTTTGTTTCTAGGAAGGTATTAAAAATGATGTTCAAAATTTTGTTTTTGAATGTGTGGTATACCAATATAATAAGGGAGATACAATCAAGATACAACCATTAGCTATACCAAGTCAAGTCAGAATAGGAACTCCATGTAGATTTTGAATCTAGATTTTGGAGTCCCAAAGATTTTTTCGAGAGAATAGAATAGAAACCCACGACTCAAGGACGAGCAATGGTTCAAAAGGTATGTGTTTTCAAATCTTCATGAAATATTATTTGGTGAATTTATGATAATTTTGACTAAATGGTTAGAAAGTCTAGTTGAGAATGTTTGGAGATATCAACTTGAAGCTTCGAGAAATTGAACCCCTGAATTGATCAGACAATTAAATACAATAAGTAATAAAGTTTGTCGCACAATTGAATTTTGGTTGAATAGTGTACTGGGAAGTTACATTACAGAGTTTGCAATATATTGTACACAGTATTATAATGTTGTAGAGAGGGAATTTTTCAAGCGTCCATATGGAAGATATTTGATTGCACTTTCTACATGGATAAAAATGTTATTGTGTGACAAGAATGTTATGAAGATGTAATATGAGTAATAGGAGCCTTTACGTACATAGGGGGACTGGGGGATGACCGAAGGATGGTATAAGAGTGGAAGGAAATGACGCGGATGAATGAGAAATGGATGGACTAAGGATGCTGAGAGAGGAAGACACTGGCTCAAACAAATAGATTGGAGTATTGTGTTGTGGGAAAAGGTTTAGGTATAGTAGGAAGGAGACTATGGCTGAGAGAGAAGAGAAGCACAAATTAATTGAGAAAATAGACCCCAACGAGTGCTTCAGATCACCCTGTATAGAGAAAGGAAATAGAAAGAAAAGGATCCTCAGTACAGTCTAATAGAATAAGGAAATCGATATCAGATCGAAATCTATGTGGAACCCATGACCTTGTGTGCATCATCAATATCTGAAGAAGAAAATGAAGCTATCTTGAGAGAAAGTTTAGTTAGTGGAGGATGTTAGAACAATAGTAAGAATAGAGGAAGTAGATCAATGAACCAGAGTTGGTCAGAATCATTGAAGGTAAGTACTACGCATAATACAATGGCATGAATAGATCATACATTAAGAATCCCTAAATTCCAGGGAGCGGGATCGGAACACACATAGTAGAATATGTTTGTATGCAATACGATATGAACCTCTAAGAATGTTCAAGATGAAGCAATTAATATTACGAAGTTAGAAACTGCATTCATAGGTCGATCACTGATATGGTACATCAAGTATAAGACAACTACATATGCAGGACAATGAAGGAATCTAGAAGAGATTGGACAAGATTTGCTAAAGGAATTTTGGAAGCCAAAATACGAGACAATATATCAAAGATTTGAAGGAAATTAAGCAAGCACAGAAAGAGATGGTTTGGAATTATGATCAGATATTTAATGTGATGGGTATATTAACATTTCAGATTCCAGATGAACAACATAGAGAATTATTTATTGTTGGTCTATTGCCACACATTCGTTGTCCTCTAACACAACAAGAGGTCATGTCACACCCATAAGCATTAGAAATTGCAATGACGTTAGAAACATCTCATGTAGGAGATGGTGCACCAAAGGCATAGGTTCAATCCCAAATGATTGCACCAAGGATCTAATTTTTAGAGATAATGAAGGAAAATGAAAAGCCTAAACAAGTTTAGTGTATTAAATGTATGACATAAGGCCATCCTAAGGAAGAATTCCAATGATTTTTGAAGTATATGGATACAAGAGCACCGAAACCATTAGAAAGAGGAGTAGGATATTGTGAAATATCAAAGACATGGAGACATGATTTGACTACTTGTCGATTATTGCATAAGTACCAGAGTATGGCTAGGAATTTGTTCTATAATTTTCCAAGTCTCTAGGACATGATGATAAATATTGTCGTGCATTTGACTTAATGAGAGAGTTCACCTCATATGTGTACAAAATCCAAGAATAAAATGCCACAACAGATAGTGTATTTTCATAATATATTACTCCGAGAGGATTTAATTAGGGTGGACAGGGAGGATACGATAGAGGTCATGGATGAGGATGATTTGGTAGAGGAGGAAGAGGACCAATCATGTGTTATAATTGTAATCCACTAGGACATTTAGAAGGAGACTTACTGAATCCTTGCATGAAGTGCATGTACTATAGAGCATTGGATCATGAGACAAAATATTTTCCTCAACTAATAGCTTAATGATAAGAAAGAGGTAACTAGAATCAAAATCAAAACCAACACCAAAATAAGAATATGCAAATGTCAATAGCCAAGGAGCGCAATGATTAGGACAGAGTAGAAGTCGTTATGCATGGGGGAATGAGAACTAAAGAAGATGAGATTAAAAAAGGAAAAGGGGTCGAGCAATGGATAAGGAAAGAAGTTGAGGCTATTCTAGAATTCAATCTGCCAAAAGATAAAGAGACACATCAACAAGCCATGAAGGAAATTCTAAGACTAGACTAGATAGCATCAACATAAAAATCTCCACCAGTATATGATATGTCATTAGTTTATGATTGCACCATTCCAGAAAGGCCTGTTGAAAAGGTAAATAATCTGAAAGATTTTATAAAGAGTTTTTTAGAGTTAACGGACGATGAAATAACATTAAACAAATTGCACGACATGATCGATCAATACACGCAAGACAAATAAGTACCTATGACACAGAGAGAAGTGAACCAAGTATTGCGTGAGAAGAGGAAAAAAATAGTATTCATATTGACTGTACAAATAGGAGAATATGACATGGATAATTTCATTTTGGACTTAGGATTGGATATGAATGTTCTTCCAATATAGACATGGGAAAATGTGGGGAAACCTAAGTTAGTTTTCTCAACTTTTTAGTTGAGGTTGGAAAACTAGCATAAGATAATACCAATCAAGAGATTGGTTGGAGTACCTGTTAACATAGATAGATATTGCAACATAGCCTACTTTGAGGTCATTGAGATCATGGAAAATAGTCAGTCGTACCAAGCATTTCTCTGACTGGATTGGGATTTTGAAAACTAGGAAATTATTAACATGAAGAAGAGAGAAATGATTTTTGAATGAGGAGGATTAAAGGTCATTATGCCATTAGAACCTACATAAGAATGAAGGTACATGGAACTCAAAAGATAAGGAACTGATAAATTGTATAATATGACCACATGTATGGATGATTACGTCAATCCTACATGAGTCTGGTAAAGAACACAGTAAACTGATACACTTATCTTCATCTGAATTTTTAATCTCAACATATACTATCTGACTTACCACAATATTGATGGCATTCAAATGCTCTGCCACCGAGCCTCCATCTCTCATCCTCGGGTTATATGACTTCTTTCTCAGGAATAGTCTATTTACTAGGGACTTATACTGATACAAATTCCCCATCTTATCCCATAACTCCTTGGTTGTAGCTTCCTCGGACACATTCAATAATATTGAATCTAAGAGACACAGTCGGATTGTGCTTTTCGCCTTCCAATCCAACTTTTTCTAGTCATATTTTGAAGTTCATGTAGGTGCAGTACCTAGATACACCATGATCCACTAATCTCATTCCACCAACAAATCTTCCATCTAGAGCTTCCATAGCTCAAAATATTTCCCATTAAACTTATCAATCTCCATTTTTGAATTTCTCGTCATTTCTTTTCACCTAAAAAATCAATACCACATATCTCCCACTATAACAAGTCTTATCAAATTACCAAGTCAAACCATTGACCATAAAGGTGTCCCCCTAAAGCTAACAAATCTCTGATACCAAATGTAGATTTTAACCTTGTACAATATTTACTGCAAAAATATTTTTAGTGAAAGAACATAAAAGATACAATGACAAATTAAAACATTACATTGATATTTTTCCCTTGGACATACAAACCAGGAAAACGAGCATATTGTGTCTTCATTCATTTTGTTACATTATTTACAATACAACATACATATAGGAGCCAATGGAATCCAAAACCCTAACCCAATTACCTGTATTATTCAACAATCCTAATTCCTTAACCGGAAATAGAAAACCATCGACAACAACCATGTGCCGAAAAAATGCCCAACAGTGGACATGAAAATCAAGGCAACATGAAAAACAAGGAAAAAATGTGACATGTTTCCTGAGGAAAATAATATAACACATACTCGTGCAAAGAATATAACACATACACAACATAAGTTACACACAAGTATAAAGTGATAAGCATTTGTACATATCATGTTGTGAAGTGTATGAAAACTTGGAGACACGTTCCAATGAATGAATGGACACACAGGTTCATACAAACACTTGAGACAGTTCCCAAGAACTGGTATCTAGAACTAGAAGTGCATAGAGGGACAACATATTTGGAAGAACTCACCCATAATTTTAAGATAACATTTAATTTTGAAGATGAGTCACCCTTAGTAGATGCATCTTTGCAAGACATTAGAGTATTATTTTTATGGAAGAAGATCAGATAAAAATAGTAACTGCATATAGCGTGAGCAGAGAATTTAAATTGTAACTATGGTCGGTATTAATAATTTATTTTGTAAATTCAAAAAGGAAATTATTATTTATGTAAAGAAAAAGAAAAATAATTATTTGTAAAAGTTAAAAAGTCACCTCATGAAAAGGTGCCTCTTGAAAGATCACTTCTCTAATTTAAATAAGTGATGATTATACTCATTTTACTCATTCAACACATATCATTCTCTCTCATGTAAGCTATTGGAAGGAAGGGAAGGAAGGTTCTTGGGAAAATTTAGTGAGATTCTTGATGATGTATCTGTTCCTCCCTCTCTCTCTCTTGTCATTGTTCATACAAGTGAGTATTCTATCTATCCTAGTTCGCATGTGCTAGTCTTTTATGTTGCTGCTATTAAAGGACAAAGATGATGGGCCAAGTTTGTTATGCCGATACTAATCAAAGGTATAGGTTTTGACTTGGAGGAGGTGGCCAGGATAAACCATTGTGTCTTCATGTGATCTTTGTTGTTATATTATTCTACTATTGCACTGTATTTGTTTCGTTGAATTTCTGAAGTGTAATTTATTAATGATAAAAAAAAGTGTATAAAAGAATAATATCATCTGAAGTAATTACCAATATTCAGAAATAAAAGTATTATTATCTATTGTACTTGAAAAATAAACATGGTATCATAGCTTTGGTGAAATGATCTAGAACGCCAATGCTTTTCTAAAGAAGAAATCTAGAAACACCCTTCTATTAAGAAACCTCTCTTGAAATCATACAACAATGTCTATCGAAATGAATTCTGAGAAAAAATTAGAGGGAGATTCTAAATTCAAAGCATGGAAGACAAGGATATATATTATTCTTGCCAAGAACAAAGTCTTGGATTTCATGAAAGGGAAGATCGTAGAAGCTCAGATAAATCTAGAACAAGATAAAGACAATCGAGATCATTGTATAAAAGGGGAAGTTCAAGGAGAAGGATATAAATTCCATGAGCATAATTATGGATTCAATAAATGATCATTTGATTCCATACATATCAAATCTTGATTCATCCAAGAATATGTATGATGTCTTAATCAAGATATTCTCAGTACAAAATATTGGTCAAGTAATGAGTTTGAAGAATGAACTCTGCAACACCAAAATGATGAAGTATGATACTATATCCTCATACTTCGCAAGGATATCCAAATTAAGAGATCAACTACAAGCGATTGATGAAACAATCCCTTACATATAAATTGTAAGGATTGCACTCAATGGTCTACCTAAAACTTGGGATGCATTTTCCTCAAGCATGAACACAAGGAAGTACTTCCCTTCCTTTGAAGAACTATGGACCTATTACACCAAAGAAGAATCAAGAATTGCATCAAAGCAAAGAATCCAGAAAGATGGAGATGCTCAAGCCTATGCAGAAAGGTTCAGGAAGAACGAATCTAAGAAAAGGTTTGGGTTCCAATAATAAGAATTCAGGAAGGAAATCCAATCATAAAGATATACCAAAAGTAGAGTTCTTTGGTTGCCATAAGCATGGCTACTACAAGAGGATTTGTCATGAAATATCAAAGAAAAGAAAGGGAAAACATAATGCAACAATTGTTGATGTGAAAGAAGAAGAACCAACAAGGAAGGACAAGCATGACGAAAAATATTTCTTCTACTATTCATCCCTTACAGGATATGTTAAAGGAGAATAGGAAATGTGGTTGATTGACAATGGTGCTTCTAGGCACATGACAGGTGAACGGGAAAATCTCTCAAGCATAAAGGAAAAAAAGGCCTCTTATAGAGTGGAGCTTGGAGACAATAATTCATATACAGTCAAGGGAATTGGAAAAGCCTCTATCGAATTGGAATCAAGAAACAATGTCCATCTTAGCAATGTCATATATGCACCTGGTTTGAAGAAAAACTTAGTCTCCATTTCATGTCTAGAAGATAAAGGTGGAAGGATAGATTTTGTGGATGGAAAATTAGTTCTTTTCTCCAAGGGATCTAGCATAGATAATGCTAGAGTTATCAAGATTCATGATGGAATACTCTACAAGATGTTCGAACAAAGAACTCAAGCTCTTTTTCATGAAGAAGTTAATCCTAGCGAACTATGGCATAGAAGGTATGCACACATTCACTATCAAACATTACCATCCCTGAATTAGATGGTGGATGGGGTGCCAGAATTGCAACCAACACATGAAGGAGTATGTAGAGGCTGTGCACTTGGGAAGAATGTGAAGAGACCATTCCCAAAAAGTGAGAACAGGTCCAAGGAAATATTAAATCTGATACACTCAAATCTGTGTGGACCTATGTCCGTAAATCCAATAGGAGTTTCTCTTTATTATGTGATATTCGTTGATGAATTCACATGCAAGAGTTGGCTTTATTTGTTGAAAACAAAAGATGAAGTGTTTGACATTTTTTAGGAATTCAAGGAAGAAGTTGAAAAATTGATATGAAAGAAGTTGAAAAATTGTCAGGAAAGAAGATAAAGACACTAAGGTTTGATAAGGGAGGAGAATACACCACCAATGATCTATTTTCTTTCTGTAAGGATGTTGGAATTAAGAGGGAGATGGTTTTTCCTCATAATCCTCAACAGAATGGCGTAGAAGAAAAGAATAACAAGTCTATAAAAGAATCTATCAAATCTATGCTAAATGATCAAAACGTATCCACGTTTATGTGGGGTGAAGCAACAATGGTAGCTATATATGTACAAAATAGAAGTCCTCACCAAATGTTGAAAGACAAGACTCCATAAGAATAATTCTCTGAAAACAAACCATGTATGGAACACTTACGAATATTTGGTTGTCTTGTTTACATCCATGTTCCCAAATACAAGAGAAAGAAGTTGGAGCCTTCAGGAAAGAAGGGTATTTTCATTGGATATAGTGAATCATCAAAAGTTTACATAATATATGTTTCAGGTAATAAAAAGGTTGAAGTCAGTCAAGATGTAACTTTTGATGAGAATATTGCTTACCGTAAATCAATAGAATATCCATGGACTCCAATGAGGAACAAGAACGTGGAGAACCCAAGGACTAAAGTACATTCTCTCCTAAACATCTTGATGAGGAACACGAAAAGCCACTTGAACCTAAGAATCCAGTTGCTGCCCCAGATATTAGAAAGAGACCAACTTGGCTCACATCCACCTTGAAAGAAGAAGAAGGACATAAATATCCAATTGATGCCTTCAGGGACAGTAAGAAACCCAATAGGTTCTCTTGTTATGCAACACTAATGACAAAACTTGTGAGCAAAGAACCTTCCAGATTTGAAGAGGTTGTCACGAAGAAAGATTGGAAGGAAGCCATGATGGAAGAGCATCAATCCATCATGAAGAACGATGTGTGGGGAATAGTTCCAAGGCATGAAGGGAAGTCTGTGGTGACTACAAAATGGATATATAATATTAATCATGTGGTAGACAGAAGCATTGATAAATACAAGGCAAGGTTCTTGGCTAGAGGGTTTTCCTAGAAAGAGGGAGAATATTATGATGATACATTTTCCCCTGTTGGGATATACACTTCCATTGGATTCATTATCTCTCTTAGAGCCTCCATGGGATGGATTCTACATCATATGGATGTGAATATTGGGTTTCTAAATGGAGTGATTGAAGAGGAAGTGTACATAGAGAGACCTCAAGGATTTGGGGTTCACTTTAGGGAGTCTCATGTTTACATATTGAAAAAGACCTTGTATGGTCTCAAGAAAGCTCCAAGAGCTTGG
This sequence comes from Picea glauca, assembly GCA_000966675.3. NCBI lineage: Eukaryota > Viridiplantae > Streptophyta > Pinopsida > Pinales > Pinaceae > Picea > Picea glauca. The sequence continues at coordinate 246,845 of JZKD02S0487944.1, read as the reverse complement.
TATGCATGGATCGACAATTACTTAACAAGAATTGGATTTTCCAAGAGTTATGTTGATCCAAACCTATACTACAAAGTTGTGAACGATTCACCTGTGATTCTGTTGTTATATGTTGATGACTTATTTCTAACAGGTGCAAAGCCTCTCATCATTTAGTGTAAGAGAGATTTAGCTTCATAATTTGATATGAAGGATCTTGGACTCATGCATTATTACTTGGGATAGGAGGTATGGAAAAATCCTGGTGAAAGTTTGGGATTATGGATTGCAAATCCATGGCTACTCCCATGGTGACTAACTTAAAAAAGTTGAGAGACTCAAACTCTGAAATGGTTGATTCGTTCATGTATAGACAATTGATTAGATCATCGATGTATCTGATGAATACAAGTTCAGACATATGATTTGATGTAAACACATTGATCTAGTTCTAGGTGGAGCCTAGACATGAGAATTTGATAGTTGTAAAAAATATCTTGAGATACTTACATGGGACATTGAATTATGGCTTGAGATATGCCTCAAACAGTGATGTACAATTACAGGGATATACATACTCTTATTGGGAAGGAAGTGTGGATGACAAAAATAGCATCTTAGATACTTGCTTTAGTTTGGCTCAACCATTATATCCTGGATTACCAAGAAAAAAAGTGTGTGGCACTCAGTACTGCAGAGAAAAAGTACATTGCAATATGTGATTCTTGTACAAAAGTAATATGCCTTTGTAAGTTGATTTCTGTACTATTTGATCAAGTGTTGGACTATTTATACAACGATTCCTTTATTGTACAAAGAAACACGTAATGTGTCTTAGGAAGAAATATTATCGAAGTTGGAATCCAAAATGGTGAGATGGACACATCATTTCCTTACACTCTCGAGGAGGGTTCTATTGATGAAATATGTTCTAAGAATTTTTTTTTGGAGCAATAAAATAAAACAAATGCGGAAATAAAAAACATAAGATACACAATATAATAGAGACAGATGTATGTGGTTCACTCAGTGTTGGCTATGCCCACCAGAGAAATTGCCAAGTCCTTACTTTATTATTATCCAACAAATGAAGGGATAGAACCTAAAACATATCCATTGTAACTTCCTCTTATTTCTCTCACAATATCCTCTCTCAGAATACAATATTCACACACTCACACAGTGATAATACAATTCCTTCATACATAAAAGAGGGTTTCCTTCTAAGGAAAAAATCCTTAACATAGCTTCTACCATCAGTTGTGTGACATTGTAATGAACGGTCTATATTGAATATTAAATTACAATCTAAGAGGTCATTTGTGATAAGAGGTCATTTCTAAAAGGCTTAGTTAAAATTTCCATTAATGAGTGCCATAGTGCATTGTTTGGCATGTAAACAGGGTGAAATTGAACTAGTTCAAAATATGGTTGAATTTATGCTCATTTTTCACATAATTGTGCAAGGAATTCAATGGTAAACTCCTTTTCTGAGTTTGAGGAGTGGAATTAAAGAGAGTCCATAATTTATTTATTTTTGTAAGTCCACGCTGTAATGTAATTTGACATTTGAGAAAATGAAGAATAGTCTTACTGTCTAGAAGGGACTTGAAGATGAAGTAATATATGCCATCCATATTGTATAAATTAAGTTCTTTTATTTTCTTCTATGTTATCTCATAATACTTCAAATTAATCATCATTTATGATATTTTGAATAAAAAACACATCATCATGTGTTCAAATCACCTTAATACGATCAAGAATAATTTTGAATCAGGTTAGATGCTACCATGTATATTTTAAAGGAATAAGTGGTATCTAAGAGTTTTTTGATCAATGCAATATTTGGAAGAAAGATAGCAAAGCTTTGAATTCTAGTCAAATGAATCGCTATCACCAACAAGATTCCATTGCAATGTGTACTTAATCACATTTACAACTAATGGTACTACATAATTTATTTTCCTTCAATTCTACAACAAATTTCTCACCTATGAGAAAAAAACAATACAAAAAAAATTACACAATACTTATCTCATTTTCCATTCTTTATTTCTTGTAGTCAAATTCCCAAATCATTTTCCTTTCTTTATTTATTGTAAGAAAATTCCTAAATCGATGTGAGCATCTACATGTAATCTGACCAAACTAAACTAAGAGGCCTTTGGGACCTCCAACATATTTTTGGAGACGACCTTTCCTTTTTATTTTATTGCAAGAGCTCCAAGATGTTTACTATTCTCATTTTTTCTTGTGCATGTGTGCACCAAACATGCATTGGAATTCACTATTTCACATCTTTGTCTAAAGATTCATGAAAACAATACAATCCTTTAAGATCTTATAGGGTGAATCTTTAAATCCCAGATAAGATTCATATAAAATTTCTCAAACAAACATTCTAGATTAAATTCTAGTTTAAGTCCTAGATAAGTTTCATATAAAATTTCTTGAAACAAACTTCTACTCAATTTTATTATAGGGGTTAGGCATGCTTTGATACTTGATGATTATGAATATGGAAATCCATTATATCTTGGCCAAAATTATAATAATAAATTACACAATTCTAGGTACATTTGAACAAGGTTTAATGTACAACACATATGGCCCTCCCTCTACAACATTGAAAAGGGATTTCCTTCATGTATTCAACCTATTGGGGCAAGAAATGAGAAACCAATAGTGGATAATCA
>JZKD02S0487944.1:217005-237807 GCA_000966675.3 Picea glauca | reverse complement strand
ATTGTATCTTCCTCTTGGAGGTTTATCCCTCCCTTTACATTTGGAAGATGTAGCTACCTTTGGAAGTCATTACTTCCCTTGAACAATAACTATTGATTATTTCTCATATATTGTGGTGTGTTGGTGTAACTCTTATACTATTGTTCATTTCTAATTGGATATAATTGAATGGTTTAAGTATAAGTTGAAAAAGTTTTTAAATTGTACTTGATACTGATTCACCCCCCTCTCAGTATCAACAATTCTCACCTATGAGAAAAAAAATAACACAAAAAAAATTGCATAGTACTTATCTCATTTTCCATTCTTTATTTCTTTTAGTCAAATTGTCAAATCATTTTCCTTTCTTCATTTCTTGTAGCAAAATTCCTAAATTGACGTGATCATCTACATGTAATATGACCAAACTAAACTAAGAGGTCTTTGGGAGCTCCAACATATTTTTGGAGACAACCTTTCCTTTTCATTTTATTTAGAGAGCTCCAAGATGTTTACTATTCTCATTTTTTCATGTGCATGTGTGCACCAAAAATGCATTGGAATTCACTATTTCACATCTTTGTATAAAGATGCATGAAAACAATACAATAGTTTAAGATATTATAGGGTGAATCTTTAAATTCCAGATAAGATTCATATAAAATTTCTTGAAGAAAAATTCTAGTTTAAGTCATACATAAGTTTCATATAAAATTTCATGAAACAAAATTCTACTCAATTTTCTTATAGGGGTTAGGCACACTTTGAGACTCGATTATTATCAATATGGAAATCCATTATATCTCGGCCAAGATTAGAATAGGAAACTACAAAATTCTAGGTACATATGAACAAGGATTCATGTACAACACACAAGGCTCTCCCTCTACAACATTGAAAAGGGATCTCCTTGATGTATTCAACCTATTGGGGGAAGAAATGAGAAACCAATAGTGGATCATCGGGGGGGGGGGATTTCAATATGAGAACCTTTATGTAGGATAACAATGAAGGGGAGTTAGGATATTAGATGTAGAAAATGAGGGCTTCATATTATTGAACTAGAATCTTTGGCTCATAAACATTCCATCTAGAAGTGGTTTTTATACTTGGAATAATAAAAGGGGAGCAGAGAAGAAAATAGTTTTCCTCCTGGAAAGATTCTTGGTTTCAGAAGCAATCTTCCAATCCGAAAATCATATCTCTACAAATTTTCTTCACTACTAGAAATCTAATCATCATCGAATAACACTATCATGGGAGAGAAAACTGATCCTGAGACCCAAACCCTTTCATTTTGAAAAACTATGGATGGATCATTGATGTTTTTTTCAAAATATCAAGCTATTTTGGAAGGAAAAAATGTATATCTATGGTACAAATATGTATCAATTACAACAAATAATTAAACACATAAGAGTGCTCCTAAGGATTTGGAACAATAAGGTTTTTGGTAATATTTTTTAGGAAAAAAACAACCTACAGTAGGATATGGAAACAATTAAAAAGGATATAATCCAAAGGGGTTAGTCTGAGGAGATATCCTAAAGAGACTATAAAATTAGAGTGGAACTTAAAAAAAAAAGATAAACATGAATAGATTCCATGGAGACAAAAGTCTAGGATTAGAGGGTTGTGTGAAAGAGACAAAAATACTAAGTTTTTCCACAATTCCCTTATTAAGAGAAGAAATCATAATAGAATCTCTTATTTTAAATATACAAGGGAAGAAAACATAGAGTGGAAAGAGGATATTGATAAAGATTTGGTCAATCGTTTCAACCATATCCTCTAATATCCATTGGCAAAAAGGGAAGAAGAAATTTGGAGGATAACATAATTCGTTCCAAAACTAATAACTCTAGTTCAAAATTAAATACTCGTGTCGTCGATGTCAACCAAAGAGGTGGAATTTATTCTTAAACAAATGATGGAATGTAAGGCACTCAGACTAGACTGCTTCACAAAAGAATTTTTTCGATCTTTTTCAAATATCATTGGGCAAGAAACTTTGGAGGTTGTGGAGGAATCCTTCTCTTCGAGATCCATCCTTTAGGATTTTAACATGAACTTCATCATATTGATGGCCAAGGATAAATAGGTGAATACAATGGATATAAGTTATGACCCATTTCTTTATGTTATTTTATTTACAAAATCATAGAAAAACTCAAATATATTCGTCTAAAGCCTCTCATGAGCAAAATAATCTCCCGAGAGTAGGGGGGCTTTGTTGAAGGATGAAAAATACTATAGAGGATAATTTTTTCTCATGAAGGCATCAAATCCTTAAAAACCAATGAGAAATTGGGGATGTTGATTAAAATTGATATGTCCAAAGCTTATGATCACCTAAACTTGACTTTCCTCCAAAATATGTTTGAAATATTTTGGTTTTGATATGGAGTGGATATTGGGGATCAAGAAGATAGTTTTCTCATCTTTCTTCTTTATCCTTATTAATTAATCTCCTTCCTAGGATTTTATCCCAACTAGGGGAATACACTAAGGGGATCCCTTATCCTCCATCCTTTATATCATTTTGAAAAAAGGGTTGACAAGATTTATGAAGTTGGACCTCAGAAAGGGCACCATCAAAGCGATCTCCCTTAATCATCAATTCGATCCACTATGTAAACTCCATTTTTTTTTATGAAACTTTTATAATGGGGAAACCATCAGTTAGAGAAGTCTTATCCATCGAAGAGATTATGGACATGTTTATGAAACCCCATGGGGATATGATCAAACTGTCTAAATAAAAAATATTCTTATTTAACACTCCTTTATCAATTCAATCAAACATTGCATGCCTCCTAGGCTTACAAAGAGCTTCTCTACCTTCAAAGTATTTTGGGTCTCCTTTATTGTACAAAGACACCCATAATGTTACTTAGGATGAAATATTAGCTAAGTTGGAATACAAAGCGGTGAGATGGACACATCATTTCCTTACACTCTCGAGGAGGGTTCTATTGATCAAATATGTGCTAAAAGAATGTGAAGCAATAAAATAAAATGTAGAAATAAAAAACATAAGATACATAATATAATAGAGACATAGATATATGTGGTTTACTAAGTGTTGACTATGCCCACCAGATAAATTGCCAGGTCCTTCCTTTATTATTATCCAACAAATGAAGGGATAGAACCTACAACATACTCATTGTAACTTCTTCTTATTTCTCTCACAATATCCTCTCTCAGAATACAATATTCACACACTCACATCATGACAATTGTAACATCCCACTCTTATGCGCACTGAGCGAAGTTATCCTTTAAGGAGACTTGCATGCAAGTAATATGGGTTATTATACTATTGGTTGTTTTGATTATGATTATGAGATATGGTGGATTTGATGATATGATATTCTTTTGTATTTACATAGATAGGTGCTATTGACTGGGTTCTTCTGAGTGTGCAATAATTTGTGCATTGAGGATGCAGAGGCATCGATGAAACTCCTTAGAGTCTGGATCGAGTCAAGGAGTGGAATGTTAGGGTTTGAATGTTTTTGATGTGACATATGTACATATGATTATATGTTATGATGATTGATTATTATTGCTGACATGATTCATTGATGGATGCAGGCTGACGATAGCATGCCGACCAGACTCACATTTGGAGTAAATGGGTCATGCATGATAACTAGAAACATTGAGGGAGAGGTGTGGCATCATCCCTGCCACAACCTATCAGCACTCCTGTCGTGGCTCGAACTATAGGTTAATGATTACCTAGTTCGAGAATACCCACAATGTTGTGAGGGAATACTGTGACATTTTCTCACAATGATTCTAAAGGGCACATAATAAGGTAGGGGCCTTATTCCTTAGAGGCCCTTAGTCTCCCACAAGATCACCTGGTGGAGTATTAACTCCAGGGGTTTGACGTCTACCAAATTCAGTCAAGAGGTGAGTGGCCCCCTTGGAGCATGTAGTGCGATTTGAATGTCACGTCGCGCAAATAAAATGAAAAGAGGCAAGTGGCACCCTTGGAGAACGTAGTGCGTCTTGAATACAACGTCGCACAAATAAAATAGAAAGAGGCGCGTGACACCCTTGGAGCATGTAGGGAATCCTCAAGGGTACATCGTAATTTTAACTGGTAAGTTAATAAAACTAGTGCCCGCAAAACTATGCCTCCTTAGGACCTGGTCGGCCTTAAATAATATTGTGATAAGTAAAGTTTAAATAACTATTTTTTCCCTTAAAAAAATTGTCGCCCATCCTACTGAAATTAAAACCTAGGTCTAAGTAGAAGACGTGGATAAAGAAAAAATAAATAAACATGTAACAAGAAGGGGGGTAAGAAATTCAAACTTAATTATTAAAGTAAAAATTATAATGTTGGATTAAATTTAATAAAAGTGTTAATGGTTGTTTTTATCTACACTTGATAAATTCATTTTTGTTAAAAAGGAAAAGGAGGGCAAACTTAAAAATAAAGGAAACTTAAATGAAAAGGAAACCTAAAGAAAAAGGGAAACTTAAAGAAAAGGGGAAACATAAAGAAAAAGATGAATGCCTAGCTTATTAAGGAATCTAGCCTTGGAAATTTCTAATTCTGAACTCAACTAGGAATTTAGTAAGGCACAATTCATTTAAGAATTGTAAGGGAATTTTGGGACAGTGAGGAGCGTTTTTAGGAATTCTCTTAGGTGGGTGAGGGAAATAGGAGTAATTGATTAATTAATAAAATTGATTTTCTGGTGCAACTAGGGAATCGGGCGACATGTGTATGGGGGAGGTTTTTCCTAATTAAATAAATGAAAAAGTAATCTAATGAGGATTTGGGAAACTGATGACTAAGAAAATCTATAAAAAGGATGGTGGAGGAGGAGTATGATGAGATCTAGCATGTGTAATGTTACACTATTGAAATTTCATCTTGACTGAATTTTCTCTTGTGGGAGTTGGGATACCCATCTCGGGTGACGAGTGGTAGCATTCTCTATTTTTGTGTACGTGGCCCCTTTACTGCTTTGGGGGCTCAGGGGGAAGAATATTACTCCTAGCATTAGATGGGAGGTACAGGTGAGGTCTCATTGGTTGGCAAGAGGGAGTTGAACGGAGCACACACGAGACAACAAATTCAGAGCATTCTCATTTGGCTACGATACGCATGTGTATAATTTTTATATAAATAATAGCTCAATTTCTTGTTCATTCATTTATTTATTGTCGAAATCTCGATGGCATAGATGCTCTTATTTACTGGTTGTGTGTGGTTTGTTTTGAATTCTGACCTTGGCATAGTAATTTCTTCCCCTTATAAATCTGTAACATATCTGTTCATTCCCGTATGTAACAAGACATAAAGAGAAGGAGAATAGATCAAATGACCCTGTAGAAGAGAAGGGCGTGTTGTGTTTCCTGCACAAGGGGAGATGACAGTCTACTTATATATCGTCTTCATTCATTCAATTTGAGATGAGTAAGTAGGAGATGTAAGAGGGAAATGTCATCTCTCTATGGATGAAACCCCCTGTTTATGTATACATCAATCTATCTATTATTATTATTTCTAATAATGATCTCAAGATACTTTTTTTCAGTACTATTTGAAGTTTAGCATACTCCCAACTTCTTGCGATGCTTGTAGAATAATGGACTTTTTGTTGACTTCTAATACTAGATTCATTGCTAATTTTGACTTGTAGGATTTTCTTATTGTTAACTCTTTTGAGGAGAATGAATATCTGAACCCTGAAGATGTTTGATTTTAGTCCTGATTTGAATTGTAGTGAACATTTTTGAGAATCTTTTGTTTAATTTCCAGAAATTTGTAATCGTTAATACATCAGTGACGAGAATCACCAAGTCCATAGGCTAGTATCTGAATTCTGCTATAAGATGGCTAAATTCCTAGAAAAGGCCCATTAAATCTAGATAAGAAAAGTGAAATATCTTTATATTTCATTGGAGAGTTAGTTCGAAAGGCTGGCAACAAATATGGCAAGTAAATTTAATATTTAAGTTATATATCTCTTTTGTTTTTATCTATCAAGAGAAAGAGATTCCCAGTATTTTATAAGAAGGCATAAACAATTGAGATTATTTTATAACAATAGTTATTCCTACAAGTATAAAGAATACATTTTCCTTATCCAATTTGCCATGTCCAATTTGTTCTTGAATATAATGGGTCTATTTTCCTGTTATACATTCTCTAACTTGATTTTACAAATCAAGTTTCTTTAAAAAAGGTTTTAGATATTGTAGATATTTTTATAGCAATAATTATTCCGACAAGAAATCTTAGATACTACAGAGTTTTTTATAAAAATAATTATTCGTTCAATTATAATGGGAAACCTCTCTCATTCCTTCTGTTATTAAATGCAATGGATCCTTTATTTTCCTTTTATCTATTCTCTGACAGTCTAATAAATCAAATCCATGCAAGAACTTTGATCAATACATTAACCAGTGTTTTATAACAATAACTTGTATTAATAAGCTACACAATATATTATAAGAGGACTCAAAATATTTCTCTTTTCACATATGTAATGAATACAATAGTTCTCAAGAGATAACCTGATTCATCCCATATGTTATTGAATATTATGGGTTTATCTTCCTTCTAGAGATTCCTTTACATGACAACGCCATGAAATAACTTGCATTAATCGGTTATTCATTTAATTGCATTATATAAATGTATAAATTAATAGAAACAGATTTCATGTAACCGTTTATTCAAGAATTTAACTTTTTAAATTTTGTTCTCAAAAGTTTTCTATATTCTAACAAATTTAACTAGATTTATTTTTCAATTTTTTTTTTTAATTCTTAGAATGAAGCGTTGGTTTAGTTGGTTAATGTTCAATCTTTAAGGATTTTATGGATATATCCCTCAAAATCAGTAAATCCATAGTAAAATTAAGTCCATAATAAAATAGAAAAGCAGATGTTGAATCTAAAATTGACAAGGAACATATCCTTCATTTTAGATAGTGAAACCAGATTGAAAGTCTTGTAGTAAATAAGAAAAGTGAAATCATTTATCATTTTCAGTAATATAAATATTTCTTCAATATGGAATAATGATATTTACAGTTTTTATAAGCCACCCTAGTTATTCAATATTTCAGACTTCCAATATATATATTGATGAGAAGTTAAGAGTGAAATTTCAAAGTTCCCCAGTGACCACTAACTCACCATAAAATGGAATTAATGAGAGATACAAATTATTATGCACTTTCTTGCATCACATGTAGTTGTAACGACAGGGGATGTTACACATCGTATCAGAGTAAGGTTCAACCCTGCGACTGTGGATCACCATGCTTTCCACTGTAGTAAACCCTTGAGTAATAACCTAGTGCTAATTGAAACTTTAACCTACCCATGCAATAAGCACGATTATATGACACCGTAGATATTCATGACGTGGTGCTAGGGAAGGAGGTGCGACACCTCTAGTAGAACCCGAGCCAAAGGGGTCTAACCCACAAGGAGAATAACAAGTCCCTAGGCAGGAGTTGATTTTTGTAAGGAATGTGTATGGTCAGACAAGGAGCTTCAAGGGAAATGTTGGAGGCCTTGAAAAACCATTTGTACTCAGATAAAGTGATGACGCCTGTACCCCTGAGGGTCCACAGTGCGCGCTAACAAGTACTGGAAGCATTTGAGGGGAACTCTATAATATTAAGTTTCCTTGTTGATGAGTCCCATGGACAACTCAACTGCCAAGGAATGGCTGGAGAACAAGGTGATGTGCTTCTCACTTCATGGTTACGACCTCCGACACGAAGGTCTGCATGGAGGTATTCAACTACAAGGGAATGATATTCTAAGGTAGAAGAAACTCCTACCTTAGCTAGACATAATTGTCATAGCCGTGTTTTGGGAATGGTTAGATGAACGGTTCCGGGAGAATTAAATGTCAGAAGAATTCATCAAGTGCCAACTCGATGAGTTTCATGCCTTACAACAAGGTGACCTTATAGTGGCAGATTATGAGATTAGATACTCTTGTATGCTTCACATATGAACACGAAGAAGCTGGAGGTTAGCAAGTTCATGTGTGGCCTTAACTCCAGTTCCACGTGAAGACGAAGGTCTAAATTCTTCAGACATTGCATGATGTCATCCAGTAGGCCTGATTGTTGAGGAATAATTGACTGTGATAGATAAATGCTAGGTTGAGCACCAATCCAAGGTGCTTGAGGCATCAGGTGCCATCGCCAAAGAAAATTTTAGTAATTGATAGATCCCAGTGCTCCAGAGAGATTTATTTATAGTACCATGCTTGAAGGGATTAAGGTAAGGGAAGTTGATAAGAAACGTTTAGCTATGTGGACATGGATTTAGGATCCAAGAAGAAGGTTGGAGGAAAGGTTACAGAATATAGCCTAAACCTAGGATATTTTGTAATGAAGGCCAACATGTACGTCACTATCTTAGGATCTTGTGACATCGTGATCAGTATGGACTGGTTGGAATCGCATGAGGCGATACTCAACTGTAAGATAAAATGATTGATCTTAGTTGATAATGAGGGATGTAGATGCGTGATTGTGGATCAGAATGAGGGAGTTTCCCTAAGGTTCATCTCTTCCTTGCAGACACGAAAGAGCATGCGCAAGGGATGTAATATTTATGTGATCCTTACGTTAAATAAGAAGGGAGTAGTAGAAAGTATAGAACACCTTCCGGTGGTGAGAGATTTTGCGAAACTCTTCCCTGAGGAGTTACTTGGGATGTCGTCGGAGATGGAATTGGAATTTATGATAGACCTAAAACTAGGGATTGAACCGATAGAAAGAACGCCTTATCAGATGTCGACCCCAGAGTTATAAGAGATGAAAATGAAACTGAAGGAGTTATTGGAGCTAGGACTTATACATCTAAGTGTGTCACTATGGGGTGCGCCTGTTATCTTCATAAAAAAGAAGGATGGGTCGTGGATACTCTGCATTGACTACTGTCAATTGAACAAGGCAACAATAAATAATCAATATCCGTTGCCAAGGATTGATGATCTGTTTGATCAAATGAAAGGCACAATTGTGTTCTAAAAAATTGACTTGATATGAAGGTATCAGTAGTTGTGTATCAAGGAGGATGACATCTCTAAGATCACCTTTAAGATGAGGTTTGGACATTATGAGTTTACTGTTTTACTATTTGGACCGACGAACTCCCCCAGGGTATTTTAAAGTTTGATGAATGGTGTGTTTCGCGAATACTTGGACAAGTTCGTCCAAGTATTCATTGCCGATATTTTTATTTACTCTTAGACGATGTAGGAGAATAATGAGCACTTACACTTGGTACTATAGTGTCTACGAGTGAACAAATTGTATGGGAAATTGTCTAAACACTCATTTTATCAATCGAAGATTCACTACTTAGGGCATGTCATCTCTGGCGAAGGTATCATTGTGGATATAACAAAGGTCGAGGCTATTATGGAATGGCCTGCGCTGACGAATGTCCCCGAATTGTGTAGATTCATGGGTTTAGTAGGATACTATCGAAGGTTCGTCAAGGGTTTTTCGAAGATACCAAATCCGATCACAGAATTGTAGAAGAAGAACAAGAAGTTTGTTTGGACTGAGAAATGTGCGGAATCATTTTGGGGGCTTAAGAAGTTGTTGACAACAACATTGATACTGAAGGTCACTGACATGGATGCAAACTTCTTGGTATGCTCTGATGCATCCAACGAAGGATTAGGCCGAGTCTTTATGCAATACGATCGAGTGATCGCTTATGTCTCATGAAAGTTGAGAAGAAATGAGGAGAACTATGCGATGCATGACTTGGAGTTGTTAGCCATTGTATATGCCTTGAGATTTTGGAGACACTACCTTATTGGACGAAAATTCAAACTAAAAAATAGACCACTATGGACTACAACACATATTTACGCAAAACGACTTGAATGTGCAACAATGATGTTGGTCAGAATTTCTTAGCGAGTATGATTTCAAGATTACTTACATAAAAGGGACAATGAATAGAGTGGAGGATGCGTTGAGTCGGAGACTATAGATCTTTTTAGTGATGCCTCTTAAGATGAATCTATGTGAAAATATTCTAACTTTACAATGTGATGATGACTGGTACAAAGAGATCAAGGTTTTTATTGCAAAAAACACAATGATGGTACCAAAATTTGAAGGATTTACTATGGACAATGACAGATTATTGAGATTTAAAAATAAAATTTATGTACCGCCCAACGACAAGTTGAGGATTTTGATCCTAAACGAGGCTCATAGAGCAGTGTATATGGCTCATCCTAAAGTCATGAAGATGACGACAGAACTTAAACCCTTATTTTTTTGGAAAGGAATGAAGATAGACATAGTAAAATACGTGGCAACATGTCTAGAATGTCATCAGATGAAGATTGAACATATACATTCAACAAGATTACTACAACTGCACTCTATTATGGAATCAAAATGGGAGGCCATTCGCTAGATTTCCACTGATGACAAGTGGATACTACTCAATTTTTTGTGGTAGTCAACACTCTGATGAAGAGTGCTCATTTTATTCCTGTGCATACGACGTATCAGGCACCTGACATAGCTAGAGTTTTCATCAATGAGATTGTGAGGTTGTATGGAGTGCCTAAGAGGATTATACCCGATAGAGGATCGATGTTTACAGGATGATTTTGGACTAGTTTCCAAGAGGCCTTGGGAACCCAACTTAACTTTAGTACCGCGTATCCTGTAGAGATAGATGGGTAGATCGAAAGAGCAAAACAAATATTGGAGGACATGTTGCGTATGTACGTGATGGACCAACAAAAGAATGTGGAAGAATTCTTTCCACTAGTAGAATTTTCATATAACAACAGTTATCAAAGCACCATTGAGATGGCACCTTTCAAGTTTCTTTATGGGCGACCATATTAGATGCCTTTGAGTTTGGGATCAACTTGAGGATAGGGTCCTGGGAGGACCTAATGTGATCCAAGAAATGGAAGACCAAATGAAAACCCTAAGACAAAGGATAAAGGAAGCGCATGATTGGCAGAAGAGTTATGCCGATACACGTCATATCGATCATAGTTATGAAGTTGGTGATCGAGTCTTCTTGTGGGTGAAATCATGTAAGATTTTGATAAAGTTTGGAAAGGGTGCTAAACTATATCCTAGGTTCGTGGGATCCCGCAAGATTGAGGAAAAGAGAGGGCCTTGCGTGATTGTTTGATGCGTATGCACGATGACTTTCACGTCTCTGTTTTGAGACATTATGTTAGTTATCCTACACATGTTGTGGACATGAGTTCCTTGAAGGTATAAAATGAGCGTGTGCTCACGGAAGAGCTGATCCATATCCTAGACCATTGCATTCGACAACTACAACGTTCAACAATAGATCATGTCAAGGTCTAGTGGGACAACCATAGTCCACACTCGATGAACTGGGAGGACACATATGATATGCATCAATAGTTCCCTTTTTGTTGATAGATAGACTTATGATACTATGATGCACTTTATTTCATCACTTATATACTATGAAACTTAGGGACGAAGTTTTAAATAAGACGAGGTGTATGCAACATTGTTGTCCCTTGACTAAGTTTTGGAGAACTTGGGTCACATTTGACCAATTTTGGGACTTCAACAGGCTGGTTGAAGGCAAAGCGTAAGGCGAAGTGGAGATTACGGGATCTTCACCCCTTCTTAGGGAATTTTTTAGGTTTAGCGTTTGTGTAATGGGTATGGGATGTTGGTTGATGGGTTTACCCATGTTTAGGCTCTTTTTTAATGTATAAATAGAAAGGTAGGCGATGTAAGTAAGAGAGATCTAGTAGAATCAACTTAGTGCAATGCTAGAGGCTTTGTGCATACTATGTGTTAAGAAATTGCAGAGCTAAGTGCAAATGATTGTAAGAAGCTTGTGTGAAAATTATAAGAAGGCTTTGTGCTTAAACCTAGCTCGGGGAAGCAGGATCTGGCGAGGTGCATGTAGATCTCCTATCCTATGCATAGTGGATTCTTGTGGCTTTGTTCTTCTAGAATATGGAAATAAGACAATAAGGAAGAGAAGAGTTGGTGGACGTAGCCCCAAATTGGGGTGAACTACATATATCCTATGTTGTGGTTTCTTTGTGCATTATAGTTTTTATGTTATTGATGTAATGTATTCTTAGTACAATGATATACGTTAAATGCATCTAATATAATATCTTAGTGCTTAGTAATGTGAATGAATGCTAGATCTAATCTATTTCTATGTGCTAAGTACTAGATGTATTAGATATTGTTGAATACTGCATTTCTCTGTAACTAGGATTTCAATTTGTGATGTGAATAAGGGTTAAATGATGATGAATGTTAACTGCTAAGTGCTCTATTAAGGTATTGTAATCACAGATCTGTGTCCCAGCTAGGTTGTAGACATATGAGTCCTGCAACCCCCCCTGCCTATACCTCGATTGAGATTTCATCTGCTTTGCATGTGTTGCTGAAAGGGTCAGTATTTAAGTTTTAGTTGGTGCGTTGTTGAGCGTTGAACCCTGGGTCTACCCCCATGCCAAAAAATGGTTCCATTGTTGGGACCTAAAACTGTGATTGCTGGGAATTGATGAAAATAAACCTCTGTGCATAGATCTTCTGCTTTAGTGCACAATATTCTACTTGACTTGCGAAGCTCTGTGCTAAGAAGAGAAGTCTGATCTAAAGAAAAAAGGTAAGATCTTGAAGCTTTGTGCTCTAATAAAGGTGAAATAAGTAATTTTTTTTATTTTGAAAGAATGGATCTAGGTATGTTTAATAGATTTGGTCCTAGTCTGAAAACTAGGGTACAACTAGAAGAAAGAATATTTGATATGAATATATTTGATAGAAATAATGAAAGATATGTTATTCCTATGCATAGAAAGAATTGTTGGACTAACAAATGGATGCAAGATCCTAGAAAGAATTTTCTGTAGACCCACCACTATGATCCCAGTGCGTAGTACATGAAAGTTTGGGGATCATTCAAGAGAAAGAGAGGGTTAAATATTTGTTATAGTTGCAGAAGACTGGGACATCTTGCTAATGAATTCCCTAGTAGAGGTCCTATTTTCCTTTGTTGTAAGGCTACTGGACATGAAGTTTTGGAATTCCCTAGAATGATTTCCAAAGTTGAAAAGACGAATATGAGACAAGAAAATACTAAGGAAGGCCAAGAGACTAAGAACTAGAAAGAATCAGAGGCTATATTATTGAATATAAAAGAAACCTTGAATGATCATAGAGATATCAACTTATGAGAGATCATAAAAGAGAAAGAGTGCATAGAAACATGAATATGAGACTTCAACATAAACTTTCTTCTAGATGAGGAAACAGAGGTGAATATCATGACAGAAAGAACTTTGGAAATTTTGGGAAAACATGTTATGGTTCCTTCATTAGGAGGAATAAGATTATTTAGAGGAAATCTGATAACTCTATGTGGAATATTTTCCCAGACATCTATGAGTTCTCACGACAATTCGACAGAAGAAGAATTTGAGATCATTAAACTTGTTGTGAACAACGTCCCATTTGCTATTTTGCTAGGAAAAACTTGGATTGAAAACAATTAGATATGAAGAAATGAAGAAGAGGAGGGTATAGAACATAAAAATAAAGAACTAAGAGATTTCATGGCTAGGAGAGTAGCACACTTAATGGAAAAGAAAGAGGACCAGTCGAAGATAATAAGGACCATAGATCTAGAATTCAAAGTTGAAAGAACACCGGAATACTGGAAACACCTATCTGTACAAGAGACTAGAGCACCTACCCCAGGAAGAGAAGAAGTATTACCCTCAAACCCTTTGAAAGACCCTCCACATTGCAAATATACCATGCCAAGAGGAGAGAAGAACAATAATGTAAAGAGGAAATTTGTGACTCAAATTTCAGGAAAGAAGGTTAGAAAGCTCAGTAAGAAGAAAGCAAAGTTAGAGAAATTGCAGGAAGTTTCAGAGTGAACATCGCAGAAGGAAGGTTTGTAGATTTGGAACTTCGTCGAGATATCAGAACAACGTAAACTGACACTTCACCATGACGAAGAAATATGACCATTGGAGGCATCCCGATTGTTAGAATGACGCTCCCGAACATCTAGAAACACATTTATTGCTGGAACGTTCGCCGCTAGACTGTAGGGACCCTACCATAACAGATGGAACTACATTGATCGAGGATTTCCTGATTGTTGGAAGAGTCTGTTACGACATTGTCTATTTATCCTGTCGAGCATTGCATCGAGAACATTTTTGACAATTGTGATTATCCGAGCCCACAGAGAAATAGTTGCTTTCATGCAATGATTATTGAGACCTCGCCATCCATTCTATTACATTGAGTGTTGTTCACTGACCTAGGATATCATATCTTGAGTCTGCATGTCAGAAAAAATTAGCATAGTAGAAAAATTCTTCGAAGAGATCCGAGAAGGTGATGTCCGCAAGCATCCAAGCCTCATTGACAAGAGGAGTGCAAGCATCCTTGTCGACTGCTCGTGGATCTGGACCATCCTAAGCATACCAGCTCTAGTTGGTGTGGTGAGTCATGATAGTGTCCCTAGGGAATTCCACTACACAGTCATCACTGCGTACCTCCTAAAGGGGATACGCATAGTCAAACCACATTTGGAGAGGATTCTAACATTGAAGATCAATGACTATAACTTAGTTGACCACTATCTTGAATGTGATGAAGATACCACATTTCAAAAGACATCAGGAGGTTAACCCATGTGTTAAAATCATGTTGTCGTGCTTCCATCGTGATTACCTATGGTTGGATAGGTGTATCACAATCGATCCGACATTGATCCATTAGATGACCGGATTAAGCATGCAAGGACCAAACCCACAAGACTTTTACCCAGGAAAGGTTGCAGATCGCACCATGGAACAGACAATCAAAGAAACCTATGGCGATGTGGAAAAGGGGAAGCAGGGATAAAATATAGCCTTCATCCAGAATTGTGCAGTGCACCTAGCCTACTAGTTGATTGCTGGTAAGATAGTAAAGAAGAACATACCCGCGTAGGTCATGAGGTTTGTCATCGAACTTGCATGGAAATTCATGGAAGGGCTACAAATGAAGTAGGCAAGCTACCTCGTCAACTAGTTATAGCAAGACTATCACGAAGATAAGGATTAGGTATATGAGTTCCACTTCAGTTGGTTGTTGATGCTCATCGCCTTCATTTCTTGGGAGATGCCGGAAGGTGCGACCTTCCCTGAGATTGAGCCATTAGAACCCTTAGCTACAAAGTTCACAACGTTCTTGTATTTGAGTGACATGGATAAACCATGGAAGTCAAACGTGGTGTTCCACACCTATTACCTGAAATTGAAGAGGGATATTGAGTCTTCCCCTGACATGACACCAAATACCCTACACAGGTTCAATCCATTTGTGAAGTTCTGTACAAATAAATATTTTATTTATATCACTGCGTGAGGAGACGGACATAAAAAAGAGATCCAATATTACTACAATCTTACTGAGGAGGACATGGAAGTAATAACTAAGGAGTGGCCTGAAGATCTCCTTATACCAGTAGATTAGGTAGAATTGTCCGACCCTAACAAAATAGGAAGTCCTCTGGTCACTCACGAAGAGTATGATGCACCAAACAGTAGCAGAAGGAAGAAAAAGAAAGAGGTACAGAAGCTAAACAATCCATCAGAAGAGACTACTTCAGACTCACCTGGAGGGGGACATGATGATAAAGTAGACAAAGAAGAAGACAAAGGAGAAGAAGAAATGCAGAAACAAGGTGAAGTAACACCGCCTAGGGACCCTATTGAAAAAGTTGAGACATCTAAAAAAAGAAAGGTTTCCCTCGTGAAACCTACATCACGAAAGAATTCCAAAGCTACTAAACCACATATGAATACTGTTCTCATGATGGAAGACATAAATTTCATTATCTCTGTTGTCTCAGAAAACTTTAAAAAAAAATCTTACAGAGTAATGAAGCCAAACAAGAGACCATGAATGAAAGAATAGAAGCACAGTTGAAAGGGGTGCAACCAGCCCTCCACTCTAGCTGCGCAGTGTCTACTGTGCCCCCATCATCAGAAGGAACAGAGATGGAAGATGAACCTGCCTAGCTCTGTCGAATCATAGATGCGACCGAAACTCACCTTTGTCCTGTTCAGAAAGAAAAAGAGCAAGCCACAGAGGCCATAAAGAAAGAAAAAGAGGAATCCATAGAACAATGCTGGGTTGTGCAATAGGAAAAAGATGACATCCAATTCAAGTTTGCAGAGGATAGAGTGAAGATCTATAAGGAGAAGGAACAATGATCACAGAGCAGATTGGAGTTAAACAAGCAGTCATTAGAGAACTTCTCTCTGTGACGAGCTTAGAATAGATGGAAGAAGACCCAGTAGAAAGACAAGTAGGGAATCTTGTTGAAGCCATTCAGCATCTCCAATAGAGGATACTCAAACTTGAGTTACAAGCAGTTTCAGGCACTCCATAGGAAGTGTGAGACCAGAAAGAAGAAACTGCCTAAAGCACAGTCCAAACAATTAAGGCGATGGCCTTATAATGTAAGCAACTCAACAGTCGAAGTGCGCAGACATATGAGTGCCTTGCAGAGGACCCTGAACTAAGGACACTAGAGTCATAGCTTCAAGAGGCCAAGCAGCAAGAAGCAATGGTTCAAGCACAGTTGAAGCCACTACCAGGCGTCGAGTGGATGAAACGATCCCAGGAGCAATG
Organism: Picea glauca; assembly: GCA_000966675.3. Classification (NCBI taxonomy): domain Eukaryota; kingdom Viridiplantae; phylum Streptophyta; class Pinopsida; order Pinales; family Pinaceae; genus Picea; species Picea glauca. The sequence continues at coordinate 221,110 of JZKD02S0487944.1, read as the reverse complement.
CGCAGTTAAAAAAGAATTCCATTCCATACAGAGTAAGGTCATGGAAGTAACCCAATGAATCCAGCCAGTGCAAGATGCAACTTGCATAAGTTTTGAGGAGATTGAAGGACGAGCTATAGAACTAGAACAAGTGGTCACCATAGTGGAACAATGCCTGGAAGGACCTGTGACAAAGAATGTTATTCAAGATTTCACCGAGCAGGAGGATCTTGCGAAGCAATAGGTAGAAGAAACTCTAGCCAAGATAGAGGCATTTGAGGTAGAGTTACCCAGATCAGAGTGATTTAGAATGATTCACAGGTGAGTGTTGGGGGCCTGTTGTCCCTTGACCAAGTTTTGGAGAGCTTGGGTCATGTTTGACCAATTTTTGGACTTCGACAGGCTAGTCGAAGGTGAAGTGGAGATCACGGGATGTCGACCCCTTCTTAGGGAATTTTTTGGGTTTATGGTTTATGTAATGGGTATTGGATGTCGTCCCATGGGTTTACCCATGTTTAGGCCCTTTTGTAATGTATAAATAGAAAGGTAGGCAATGTAAGTAATATAGATCTAGTAGAATCGTCTTAGTGCAACGCTATAGGCATTGTGCATACTGTGTGTTAAGAACTTGCAGAGATAAGTTCAAGTGATTTTAAGAAGCTTGTGTGCAGATTATAAGAAGTATTTGTGATTAAACCTAGCTCGGGGAAGGAGGATCTAGTGAAGTGCATGTAGATCTCCTTTCCTATAAAGAGTGGGTTCATGTGGCTCTGTGGTTGTAGAAGATTGAAAGAAGACAATAAAGAAGAGAAGAGTTGGTGGATGTAGCCCCACACTGGGGTGAACCACGTATATCCTGTGTTGTGGTTTCTTTGTGCCTTATAATTTTTATGTTATTGATGTAATGTATTCTTAGTACAATGATATATGTTAAATGCATCTAATATAATAGCTTAGTGCTTAGTACTGTGAATGAATTCTATATCTTATCTATTTATGTGTGCTAAGTGCTAGATGTATTAGATCTTATTGAATATTGCATTTCTCTGTAACTAGGATTTCAATATGCGATGTGAATAAGGGTTAAATGATGATTAATTTTAACTACTAAGTGCTTTTTTAAGGTATTTTAATCATAGATTTATGTCCTAGGTAGGTTGAAAACATTTGAGTCCTGCAACCCCCCTACCTTTACTTCAGGTGAGGCTTCATATCCTTCGTAGGTGTTGCAGAAAGGGATGATAGTTAGGGTTTTGTTGGTGCATTGTAGATCATTGAACGATGGGTCTGCCCCTGTGCCAAAAAAAATCCTACTATTGCACGCACTGAGCCAATTTTTTATTTGAGGACACTTGCGTGCAAGTAATCCGGGTTATTATACTATTGTTTGTTTTGATTATTATTATGAAATATGGTGGATTTGATGATATGTTATTTTGTTGTATTTGCATAGATAGGTGATATTGAATGGGTTCTCTTGAGTATGCAGGACTCTAGATATTGAGGATGCAGAGGCATCGATGAAACCCCTTGGACTCTGGATTGAGTCAGGGAATGGACTGTTAGGGTTTGAATGTTGTTGATGTGACATATGTACATATTATTAGATTGTAATATACCTCAAAAAATGTCTAAAAATAAATAAAAATTGTTTGTATTAATATCCTTGAATAGTTCGAGATTCAAGCAAGTAAGATTTCTGTTATAAAGCTTGAGTCTGAAAGTTTGCAAGAGTCGTTATTGTCATCAACTGTCATTACCATTCAACTTAAAGTTTCTTGATCGACGATGAGTGTTTACTCCTCATTTCAATGTCTATTTCAATTCCTGTAATTATAATTACTTTCCTATCTGTTTGTACCTATAACCATTACCATAGTCTTAACAACACAAATGACTTTGGGATTTTATGGCCAAATCCTTACGTGTTAGACCCTACAAATAACCCATTACCATATGTTTACAATACAAACGACTTTGGGGGTTGACGGCCTAGGCCTCATGCGTTAGTCCATACACATAATCATACGATGAAAATGACCAAACAAACTTAGGTAAAAGTAGAGTATTAGTCTATACTCCTCTATGAAAAGTTTAAATACAAACAACCCCTATAGTTTTTTTTTTATAAATATCTGAATGCAGGATAGTTGTTAGGTAAGGCCTTCCGGTTAAATTTAGAGTACAAATATTTCATAATCCTCCAATCATATTCAAATTCACCTGCACCGTTGGATTACAAGTATTGGGTCTCGCGCTTATTCCATATGGCCATTGGCTATGACCAGGGGCTTAATCAAAATGACTAAGTTCACATTTCATCATTTCGAAGTTTCGACAAGTTGCAATCCCCGAAATGGAGCCAGATCAACGGTTCACAAAACTCCATAAACTGATCCCTTCTTTTCTTAATCGAACATCTAACGAGATTTTGGCGTTTTTCCCTTCGAGTCATTGTGACTCCAACATTATAAAATTCATGATCAAAAAATCTCTGAAGTGATCAGATGGTTCACATATCCCACTGAGATGGGCGATTGACAAGATTTCAATGTTTTTCCTTTTGGGTTTTCGAGACTCATAATAGTCCCTTTCAGCATTTCAGAGTTTGAGACTTCATGATGGTGGAGTTTTTCCTTGAATGTAAAACCCTGAAATAGAAAGTTTTGATGTGACATAAACTTGCTAACGTCACACGTGGATTGACACGTGTCGAATAGCTTCCACGTGTCACTCTGATTCGTGACTTACATGTGCCTAAAATGTTGAATCAACTTGACACTTGTCATTTCCTGATTGTGCCACGTGTCCTTAGCTGACGTGGTTTGTTGATGTGTCTATTTTAGGATTTCGAGGTTCGCTACTTCAAAGGTTAAAGTTCCTTTGATATTTGATTTCCCAGTCTATGAAACTCCAAAATGGAGTCTTTGACATGCTCTGATCTTTCATATTTCATGATTTCATCATTCTTGTCGTGAGTGTCCTTGACACCTCCAAATCCCGGTACCCAAAACTCCTAAATGGAAATTAAGACGTGGTTTTGCATTTTGCGATTTTATCATTCTTGTCGTGAGTGTACTTGACACCTCCAACTCCCAGTATCCGAAACTACGAAATGGTGATTAAGTCGTGGTTTCACATTTCGTGATTTTATCATTCTTATCGTGAGTGTCCTTGACACCTCCAACTCCCGGTATCTGAAAATCCGAAATGGAGATTAAGTCGTGGTTTCGCATTTCCCGATTTTATCATTCTTGTCGTGAGTGTCCTTGACACGTCCAAGTCTCGGTATCCGAAACTCCGAAATGGAGATTAAGTCATGATTTCAATACCGTTGATTAAGGGTAACCCGTTTTGTGAGGGCAAATTCTATCGTTGGATGTAAAACACTGTATGGGATGTTCATTTGTTTCAATTCTGAACGAGATATGTAATACTATTTTTAAAATAATTGCAGGGTTTCCCTTCCGCCTACTTGTAATGGCATACTGGTTATTTTATTGGTTTAATATACTAGCGCCATATTGGCTACTTCCTCGAAAGGATTTTGAAAGAGGAAAAAATACTTGGCTATTGCCAGCTATATGTGTATCTTGTTTATAGTTGACTCTAGATCGCATGATGGTATATGAATTCAATTTGCACTTACTGTACTTGTGTTAAAGACTTTCCTTTTGAACTTTTAGGTGATTGTGTTGTTATTTAGATAGTTAGGAATTTACTCAGGGGTATGTTTTAAGTTTCGGGATGTCCCTTCTTCCTTGGGCCTTCGCTCCTCTTGTGATTAGTTCTGGTAATTAAACTGTGTTAATTCGATTCACTCCAATAATTTTCCAACATTTCAACCTATAACTTTGCATTAAACACCAGTTGATAAAAAGATGTGTAAATGTTGTAGATGGTCTATAAAAATTCTTGGTATTCACAAGGTCACTTTCGTACTTTAAATATACATATATATATATCTTAGACACTTGTGATTAGGGCTATCTCCTAAACAAAAATCATGACTGTTCAACTGGTACATGGAAGAAATCTTAGTTAATTACTCGACTGTGGTGCATGTCTTTATGTATCAGAAATTTCCACACACACACACACACACACACAGATATATATATATATA
>JZKD02S0487944.1:204410-216955 GCA_000966675.3 Picea glauca | reverse complement strand
GGTAAACTCAAATCTGCATCACAATTTACTTGTGGGGTTTTCAAGTATGACACTTTATCTTACTACAGTAGTAATACAAACCACAACACAAATCTTCTTTAAGAATTGACTAGTCATATCCTTTCAGCTAGTATACTTTCGAGAAATAGTATTCATAACAGTAATGAGATGCAACAAATATAATCCATTCCGAACTAGTAGAGAGATATTATAGAAATTCCTAAGTTTGCAATATGATGCATTCGATCTTTTGTCCTTAATATTATTTCTAACAGATACATTCTATCAAGTATGTAAGTAATTAACATTCAACCAGAGAAGGGACATAAATAGCATATCTGAAATAATACACTGAAAGACAAAGAGAACAACCATGTTCCTCCCAACCGTAGAACAGGGTAGCCAAACTACTTGCCCGATTCACCCCCTAGCCCGACCGTGAATCCATGAGGGAGAACTTGGAAAAGATTCTCTTCAGCAATGTCCTACAGCTCCAATAGTTTTCCCTTGCCTCACACTCAAGCAATGTTCAGAATAGCAAATAAATCAAAAGTCTCATTTCCCAGCATACTTGGCAGTGTCCTGCCTCCTCTCATATGCTATTTATCATTTTCATGGGTCTTTTCCCTCCCTTGGGAATTTTCATAGATTTCTAAATCCTTGATTTTCAGGGGATGCCAATGGCCAAATCATTGATTTGCGAGTTGTAATAATCATCCCAGAGGTAGTTCCAACATGTTCCCCACTCATGGAGTCATGGTCAATTAAATTTAACATAGTTGTTCAATTTGTCCTCCTGCAATCAATATAAAATATTATGTCTCCATACAAATGTCATAGTCAAATAGTTAGTTGGGTCAAATCATGTCTCTGCCCAACAGTCAAAATAATTAATTACAATTACCAAATTCAAAATTTGGAATTGCCAAAAATGACAAAAATTTTCCAAATTCGAATTTACTAAAAACAGAATAAATTTCTAGCGATTTTAAATTTCAAAAATATTTTATTCTTTTGGGGATGTCACATAGATGTTATGATGATTGATTATTATTGATGACATGATTCGTTGATGGATGGAGGCTGACGATAGCTTGCCGACCAAACTCACATAAATAGAGTAAAGGAGTCACACATGACAACCAGAGACATTGAGGGAGATCTGTGGTAGCAACCTTGCCACAACCTACTAGCACTCCCATCATGGCTCGAACTATAGGTTAACAATTACCTAGTTCGAGAAGACCCACGATGTCATGAGGGTAGACTATGACAGTCGCTCACGATGATTTTAAGGGGCACATAATAAGGCAGGGGCCTTATTCCTTAGAGGCCCTTAGTCTCCCACAAGATCCGCTGACGGAGTATTGACTCTAGGGTTTGATGTCTACCAAATTCAGTCAGGAGGCGAGTGACACCCTTGGAGCAAGTAGTGCGTCTTGAAGGACACGTCGCACAAATAAAACAGAAAGAGGCGAGTGGCACCCTTGGAGCATGTAGTGCATCTTGAAGGACAGGTCGTGCAAATAAAATCGAAAGAGGCAAGTGGCACCTTTGGAGCACATAGTGCATCCGAAAGGACACATCAGGATTTTAACTGGTAAGTTAATAAACCTAGTGCCCAACAAACTATGCCTCCTTAGGACCTGGTCGGCCTTAAAATAATAATGTGATAAGTAAATTTTAAATAAGTAATTTTTTTTTTTTAAATTTGTCGCCCAACCTAGTGAAATTAAAACCTAGGTCTAAGTAGAACATGTGGATAAAGTAAAATTAAATAAACATGTAACAAGAAGGGGGTAAGAAATTCAAACTTAATTATTAAAGTAAAAATTATAATGGAGGATTAAATTTAATAAAAGGGTAAATGGTTGTTTTTATCTACACTTGCTAAATTTTTTTTTGTTAAAAAGGAAAAGGGCGGGAAACATAAAAAAAAAAGAAAATTAAATGAAAAGGAAACTTAAAGAAAAAGGGGAACTTAAAAAAAAGGGCAAACTTAAAGAAAAAGTTGAATGTCTAACTTAGTAAGGAATCTAGCCTTGTAACTTTCTAATTATGAACTCAACTAGGAATTTAGTAAGGCGTAAGTCATTTAAGAATTGTAAGATAATTTTGGGACATTGAGGAGCATTTTTAAGAATGATTTTAGGTGGGTGAGGGAAATAGGAATAATTAATTAATTAATAAAATTGATTTTCAGGTGCAAATAGGGGATCGAGCGACATGTGTGCGGGGGAGTTTTTTCCTAACTAAATAAATGAAAAAGGAATCTAACAAGGATTTGGGAAACTAATGACTAAGAAACTCTATAAAAAGGATGGTGAAGGAGGAGTATGATGAGATATGGCTTACGAAATGTTACGGTGCTGAAATTTCATCTTGACTGAACTTTATCTTGTGGGAGTTGGGATACCCAGCTCATGTGACGAGTGGTAGCTCGACCTTCCGAGGCGAGCTGCGTGCTAGAATTTTTTTTTTTATGTGCATGTCCCCTTTGCGTCTCAGGGGGCTCAGGGGAAGAAGAGTACTCCTAGTGTTGGCTGGGAGGTATCAGTGAGGTCTCATCGGTTGGCAAGCGGGACTTGGATGGAGCATGCATGAGACAACGACTCCAGAGCATTCTCATTTGGCTATGGTATGCATGTGTATAATTTTTATACAAATAATAGCTCAATCTCTTGTTCATGAATATCTTTATTGTTGAAATCTCACTAGTGTAGATGATGTTAAAAGAAAAAGATTGCGCCTTGGTTTGGGGCCATTATTTTATTTTACTCTGCGTCTTTATTATTTTTAATACAATGAATTGTTTTTTAATCTTCTGTTCCATTATTCTTTAAGTTATTAGTCTATCCTTGAGTGGTCAACCAAGACTCGAATCGACTGTCTTTCACTCCGGTGTCAAAGATTTAGATTCAAATGCCCCGCTTTCCTGTGCATGGATAATAACTGTAGGATCATTTCTCTTACCCAAAAAAGCTATTCATTTTTCTCTACACCTTGTTTTTTTTTGGTAGCCTTGCATCTTTGATCCTCTTTATCTCTACGCTAGAACTCTTAATGAATAAACCTTCCTTGTCTTGCATTGAAAACAATGCCTGTATACTAACATTACAATCAAGACACTAGAAACATTGCATGTATGGAAATTGAGATGAAAACGGTATCCAAATATTCTCTTATTTACCTGTTGTGCGTGGTTTGTTGTGAATTATGAGCTTGATGCAGTAATTTATTCCCCTTATAAATCGTTAACATATCTATTCATTCCCATCTGTAACTAGACAGAGAGAAGAGAATAGATCAAATAACCATGGAGAAGAGAAGTGTGTGTTTTGTTTCCTACATAGGGGAGATGACACTCTACTTATATATCGTCTTCATTCACTCAGTTTGATATGAATAAGTAAGACATATAAGAGGGCAGTGTCATCTCTCTGTGAATGAAACCTCATGCTTCTGTATACATCAATCTACCTATTATTATTATTTCTAATAATGATCTCGAGATACTTATATTCAGTACTGTTTGTAGTCCAACATACTTCCTACTTCTTGCGATGCTTGTAGAATAATAGATTTTCTGTTAACTTCTAATACTAGATTCATTGCTAATTTTGACTTGCATGATTTTCTTGTTGTTAACTCTTTTGAGGAAAATGAATATCTGAACCCTGAAGATGTTTCATTTTAGTCCTGATTTGAATTGCAGTGAACATTTTTGAGAATCTTTTGTTTAATTTCCATAAATTTGTAATCATCAATACATCAGTGCCAAGAATCACCATGTCTATAGGATAGTATCTTAATTCTGCTGTAACATGGCTAAATTCCTAGAAATAGGCCCATTAAATCTAGATATGAAAGGCGCAATATATTTATCTTTCATTGGAGGGTCAATTTGAAAGGCTTGCAACATATATGGCAAGTAAATTTAATATTTAAGTTAAATATATCTTTTTTTTATCTATCAAAAGAAAAAGATTCCCAGTATTTTATAAGAGGGCATTGTCATTTGAGATGTTTTTATAACAATGCTTATTCCTGCAAGTACAAGAATACATTTTCCTTATCCGATTTGGTCTGTCCAATTTGTTCTTGAATGCAATGGGTCTATTTTCCTGTTATACATTCTCTAACTTGATTCTACAAATCAAGTTGTTTTAAAAAAGGTATTAGATAATTTAGATATTTTGATAGCAATAATTCTTCTGACAAGAAATCTTATATAGTACATAGTTTTTTATAACAATATATCTTCGTGCAATTATAATGGGGATTCGATCTCATTCCTTTTGTTATTAAATGAAATGGATCTATTATTTTCCTTTTATATATTCTCCAACAGTCTAATAAATCAAATCCATGCAAGAACTTTGATCAATACATTAATGTTTTATAACAATAACCTGTATTAATAAGCTACACAATATTTTATAAGAGGAGTTAGAATATCTCTCTTTTCACGTAATGAATACAATAGTTCTGAAGATATAATCTGATTCATCCCATATGTTATTGAATATTGTGGATTTATCTTCCTTCTAGAGATTGAATATTGTGGATTTATCTTCCTTCTAGAGATTCCTTTAGAGGACAATGCCATGAAATAACTTGCATTAATCAGTTATTCTTTTAATTGCATTAAATAAATGTATAAATTACTAGACACAGATAACATTTCATTGTTTATTCGAGCATTTAACCTTTTAAATTTTATTCTCAAATTTTTTCCATATTCTAACAAATTTAACCAAATTTCTTTTTCTATTTTTTTTTAATTCATAGAATGAAGCGTTGGTTTAGTTGGTTAATTTTCAGTCTTTAAGGATCGTATGGATATATCCCTCAAAATAAGTAAATCCTTAGTAAAATTAAATCCATAAAAAAATAGAAAAGGAGATGTTGAATCTAAAACTGACAAGGAACATATCCTTCATTTTAGATAGTGAAACGAGATTGAAAGTCTTGCAGTAAATAAAAAAAGTGAAATCATTTATCATTTTCAGTAATATCAATATGTCTTCAATATGGAAGAATGAGATTTACAGTTTTTATAAGCCACCCTAGTTATTCAAGATTTTAGATTTCCAATATCTATTTTGATGAGAATTTAAGAGTGAAATTTTGAAGTTCCCCAGTGACCGATAAATCACCATCAACTGGAATTAATATGAGATACAAATTATTATTCACTTTCTTACATCGCATGTAGTCATAACAACAGGGGACGTTACAACAATACAATTCCTTCATACATAAAAGAGGGTTTCCTTCTAGGGAAAAAATCCTTAACATAACATCTACCGTCAGTTTTGTGACCTTATAATGAATGGTCTATATTGAATATTAAATTACAATCTAAGAGGTCATTTTTGATAAGAGGTAGTTTGTAAAATTCATAGTACAAATTTCCATTAATGAGTTCCATAGTGCATCGTTTGGCGTGTAAACAGGGTGAAATTGAACTAGTTCAAAATATGGTTGAAATTGTGCTCATTTTTCTCATAATTGTGTAAGGAATTCAACGATAAACTACTTTTCTGAGTTTGGGGAGTGGAATTAAAGAGAGTCCACAATTTATTTTTTTGTAAGTCTGTGCTATAATGTAATTTGACATTTGAGAAAATGAAGAATAGTCTTAATGTCTAGAAGGGAATTGAAGATGAAGTAATATATGTCATCAGTATTGTATAAATTAAGTTCTTTTATTTTCTTCTATGTTATCTTATAATACTTCAAATTAATCATCATTTATGAGATTTGGATAAAAAACACATCATCGTGTGTTCAAATCACCTCAATGTGATCAAGAATTACTCTGAGTGAGGTTAGATTCTACCATGTATATTTTAAAGGAATAAGTGGTATCTAAGGATTTTTGCATCACTACAATATGTGGAGGAAAGATAGAATAGATTTGCATACTAGTCAAATGAATCCTTATCACCAACAAGATTCCATTGCAATGTGTACTTAATCAAATTTACAACTAATGGTACTACATAATTTATTTTCCTTCAATTCTACAACAAATTTCTCACCTATGAGAAAAAAAAAGAATGCACAAAAAATTACACAGTACTTATCTCATTTTCCATTCTTTATTTCTTGTAGTCAAATTCCAAAATCATTTTCATTTCTTTATTTCTTGTAGGAAAATTCCTAAATCGACGTGAGCATCTACATGTAATAATCTGACCAAACTAAACTAAGAGGCCTTTGGGAGCTCCAAGATGTTTTTGGAGACAACATTGCCTTTTCATTTTATTGCGAGACCTCCAAGCTATTTACTATTCTCATTTTTGCTTGTGCATGTGTGCACCAAACATGCATTGGAATTTAATATTTCACATCTTTGTCTAAAGATGCATGAAAACAATACAATCATTTAAGATATTATAAGGTGAATCTTTAAATACCAGATAAGATTCATATAAAATTTCTTGAAGTGAAATTCTATTTTAAATTCCCGTTTAAGTCTTAGATAAGTTTCATATAAAATTTCTTGAAACAAAATTCTACTCAATTTTCTTATAGGGGTTAGGCATGCTTATATCTCAGCCAAAATTCTAATAAGAAACTACAAAATTCTAGGTGCATATGAACAAGGGTTCATCTACAAGACATATGGCCCTCCCCTTACAACATTTAAAAGGGTTTTCCTTGATGTATTCGACCTACTCGGGGAAGAAATGAGAAACCAATAGTGGATCATCGAGGGAAGAATTTGATATGAGAACCTTTATGTAGGATAACAATGAAGGGGAGTTAGGATATTAGATGGAAAAAAAGAGGGTTTCATTTTCTTGAATTAGAATCTTCAGCTCATAGGCATTCCATCTAGGAGTCGTTTTTATAATTGGAATAATAAAAGGGGAGGAGAGAAGAAAATAATTTTCCTCCTGGAAAGATTCCTTGTTTCACAAGCAATCTTCCAATCCCAAAATGATATCTCTACAAATTTCCTCCACTACTATAAATTTAATCCTCGTCCAATACCACTATCATGGGAGAGAAAATTGATCTCGAGATCCAAACCATTTAATTTTGAAAAACTATGGATGGATCATTGATTTTTTTTTTCAAAATATCGAGTTATTTTGGAAGAAAAAATCTTATTTGTATGGTAAAAATATGTATGAATTCCAACAAAGAATTAAACACATAAGAGTGTGCCTAAAAATTTGCAACAATAAGGTTTTTGGTAATATTTTTTAGGAAAAAAGGAACCTATAGTAGGATGTGGAAACAATTCAAAAGGATATAATCCAAAGGGGTCAGTCTGAGGAGATAGCCTGAAGAGGGGATAAACTTAGAATGGAACTTAAGAAAAAGATATAAACATGAATAGATTCTATGGAGACAAAAGTCTAGGATTAGAGGGTTGTGTGAACGAGGCAAAAATACTATTTTTTTCCACAATTACCTTATTCAAAGAATAAATTAGAATAAAATCTCTTCTTTTAAATATACAAGGGAAAAAAACTTAGAGTGGAAAGAGGATATTGAGAAAGAGTTGGTCAATCATTTCAACGATATCCTCCAATATCCATTGGCAAAAAGGGAAGAAGAAATTTGGAGGATAACACAAGCTGTTCCAAAACAAATAACTCTAGTTCAAAATTAAATCCTCGTGACGTTGATGTCACCCAAAGATGTGGAATTGATGCTTGAACAAATGATGGAAGGTAAGACACTTGAACTAGATTGCTTCACAATTTATTTTTTTCGATCTTGTTTGAATATCATTGGGTAATACATTTCAGAGGTTGTGGAGGAATCCTTCTCTTCCAAATCCATCCTTTAGAATTTCAACATAAACTTCATCATAGTAATCCCCAAGGATCAATAGGTGAATACAATAGATATAAGTTATGACACATTTCTTTATGTAATTTTATTTACAAAATCATAGAAAAAGTCAAATATAATCGTCTAAAGACTCTCATGAACAAAATAATATTCTGAGAGTAGGGGGGCTTTGTTAAAGGATGAAAAATACTATATAGGATAATTGTGTCTCATGAAGGCTTCCGCTCCTTAAAAACCAATGAGAAATTGGGGATGCTGATTAAAATTGATATATCCAAAGCGTATGATCACCTAAACTGGACTTTCATCCAAAATATGTCGGAAATCTTTGGTTTTGATATGGAGTGGATCTTGGGGTTCAAGAAGTTAGTTTCCTCATCTTTCTTCTCTATCCTTATTATTTTATCTCCTTCTTAGGATTTTATCCCAACTAGGGGAATCCACCAAGGGGATCCCTTATCCTCCATTATTTATATTATTTTTAAAAAAGGGTTGGGAATATTTATGAATTTGACCTTCACAGAAGGCACCATCAAAGGGATCTCCCTTAATCATCAAGTCGATCCACTATGTAAAATCGATTATGTTGATGAAACTTTTTTGATGGGGAAAACATCAGTTAGATAAGTCTTATCCCTCGAAGAGATTATGGGCATGTTTATAAAATCCTATGGGGATTTGATCAACCTGTCTAATTAAAAAATATTCCCTTTTAACACTCCTTTATCAATTCAACCAAATATTGCATGCCTACAAGGCTCCCAAAGAGATTCTCTACCTTGAAAGTATTTTGGGGCTCCTTTATTGTACAAAGAAACCTGTAATGTGACTTAGGAAGAAATATTAGCTAAGTTGGAATCCAAAATGGTGAGATGGACACATCATTTCCTTACACTCTAGAGGAGATTTCTATTGATCAAATATGTGCTAAAAAGAAACGTAGAGAAATAAAATGAAATAAATGCGGAAATAAAAAATAGAAGATACACAATATAATAGATACATAGATATATGTGGCTCACTTAGTGTTGGCTATGCCCATCAGAGAAATTGCCAGGTCCTTCCTTTATTATTATCCAACAAACGAAGGGATAGAACCTACAACATACCCGTTGTAACTTCCTCTTCTCTCTCTCACAATATCCTTTGTCATAATACAATATTCACACACTCACACAGTGACAATACAATTCCTTTATACATTAAAGAGGGTTTCCTTCTAGGGAAAAAATCCTTAACATAACTTCTACTATCAGTTCTGCGACCTTATAATGAATGGTCTATATTGAATATTAAATTACAATCTAAGAGATCATCTTTTATAAGAGGTCATTTGTTAAAGTCTTAGTACAAATTTCCATTAATGAGTGCCATAGTGCATTGTTTGAAGTGTAAACGGGGTGAAATTGAACCATTTCAGAATATGGTTGAATTTATGCTCATTTTCTCATAATTTTGTAAGGAATTGAATGGTAAACTCATTTTCTCAATTTGAGGAGTCAAATTAAAGAGAGTCCATAAAATTGTTTTTTTTTGTAAGTCCACGCTATAATGTAATTTGGCATTTAAGAAAATGAAGAGTAGTCTTAATGTATAGATGTGAGTTGAAGATGAAATAGTATATGTCATCAATATTGTATAAATTCAGTTATTTTATTCTCTTCTATGTTATCTCATAATACTTCAATTTAATCATGATTTATGAGATTTTGGATTAAAAAGCACATCATCTTATGTTCAAATCACCTCAATATGATAAATAATTATTATGAATGAGGTTAGTTGCTACCATGTATATTTTAAAAGAATAAGTGGTATCTAAGGATTTTTGGATCAGTGCAATATGTGGAGGAAAGATAGCATAGCTTTGCATTCTAGTCAAATGAATAGCTATCACCAACAAGATTCCATTGCAATGTGTACTTAATCAAATTTACAACTAATGGTACTACATAATTTATTTTCCTTCAATTGTACAATAAATTTCTCACCTATAAGAAAAAAAAAATACATAAAAAACTACACAATACTTATCTCATTTTCCATTCTTTATTTCTTGTAGTCAAATTCCCAAATTATTTTCCTTTCTTTATTTCTTATAGGAAAATTCCTAAATCGAGAGAGCTCCAAGATGTTTACTATTCCTATTTTTTCTTGTGCATGTGTGCACCAAAAATGTATGAAAACAAGACAATCCTTTAAAATCTTATAGGGTGACTCTTTAAATCCTAGTAAGATTCATATAAAATTTCTCCAAGCTAAATTCTAGTTTAAGTCCTAGATAAGTTTCATATAAAATTTCTCGAAACAAAATTCTACTCAATTTTCTTGAATGGTAAGCCTAGAACCCTTCTATATTGATCCCCTTTATAGTGGGATACTTATTAGCATTCATGTATTTTCAAACAATATAAAAATAATATAAAAAGAAGCATTCTTCTCAAGTTTCTTGTATGGTAAGCCTGGACTCCTCTATATCAATCCCCTTTACAGTGGGATACTGATTAACAACGATGTATTTTCAAACAATATAAACATAAACTAAAAAGATGCATGGTTTCACTTTCAGTTTTGGTTTCTGAATGTGTATTGATAACAAATAGGTATCAATAAGGAGTAAACCAAAAAGAAACATTGAAGGATTATAAATAAATGAAGCCAGTCAACCAAGAACTAATTTCCTTTTTCATGCCCATGGTAGGAGTAGAGAATTTTTAGAAAGACGAGAACTTAGAGGCTATCTTCCAAGCCATAAGTAATGAAATTGAGTTTCCATAAGTGGATGTAAAGTGAAAACCAAAAGAACTTAGTTAGAATGAACGTAATAAATCGAGCTTCGTGATAGCGAGCTACACTCATGAAATGCTTGAGTGAAATATTGTTTTTAAAGAATGCTTCTCCTCGCTTTATTTGATGGAACATTATGACTATGCGTTAGGCCCCACTTATACAAGAAAATAGGCCCAAATTTCAGATGCAATAAGGCCTAGTTTTTATTGTTTCTATGACATGATTCTACTACTGGGATTCAAGAATTGGGATTCTAATTCTCTATACGTCAAGGTTGTTCTTACTCACCTACGTTGTCACTGGAGTTCATTTCCTCCTGACTCCCATTAACTACGCTCTGTTTCCACTACATAGCTCACTAACTTCCTTTCGCTCAACTGCCAAGTGCTAGAGAAGAGTGGAGCTCATGGCTATCTAACATACAAAGGAAAATATGTAGTTGCAGATTACCAGTCTGTGCTTTCTCCTTTATCTGCCACTCATTACTGGTACTGGGCATGTTTTCATGGTTATGTTAACCGATACCTAACGCATTTGTATAATGGTAGCCAATATGAAAATGGACCTGCGGAAACCGAAAACAAAGTGCAGGACAGAGAAATTGAAAGCAGATCTGCGTAAACAAGAAAACGACTTGCAGGACAGAGAAATGGTTTAACAGGACATAACATAATGCATAAAACACCACGCGCTCAGATCTCATTATTGAATTTATATTTAAAAGGAATTACATGCAAGGAAATGCTTCGTAAATAACGAAGCGTCTAACTGAGCGATGAAAACAAGAAACCAAACAACCTGAAGTTAACTAATAGAACTGAGCGATAACTTATTCGTCTAACACACCCCCTTAAGTTGGAGCGTGAAAATCATTTAACCTAACAACACTCAGCTTAGATCTGAGTGATACAAATGTTTTTGTGCCCAAAGGCTTTGTGAAGATATCATCTTGCTGATCTGCTGATTTACAAAATTTTACAGTGATTACATCTTCATTTACCAATTCTCGAATGAAATGATAACGGATATCAATGTGCTTGCTCTTTTTGTTGAAGACTTGATTCTTGGACAATGTAATTGCAGAACTGTTGTCACAATATATTGGAGCTGGCTCCAATTTCTTTGGTGATAAGTCACTCATTAACCTTCTTAGCCAAACAACTTGACATGCTACGGAAGTTGCTGCAACATATTCGGCCTCTGCAAAAGACAATGTAATAACTGGTTGTTTTCTTGATGCCCAAGAAATCAGACTTGATCCATATTTGAATGCATAACCGGAAGTGCTTTTCCTGTCATCAATGCTTCTGGCAAAATCATTGTCAGTAAAACCAACTAAATTTTTTTTTGATTCTGAAGGATACCATAAACCATAATCAACTGTTCCAGCCACATACCGCAAAATTCTCTTACCAGTTTGTCAATGAGAGTCCTTGGGTGACTCCATGAATCTAGAGATAAGACTTACARCAAACATTATGTCTRGTCTAGTGGCGGTGAGGTACATAAGACTGCCCACTAGCCTTTTATACAGAGTTTGATCAATGGACTTTCCTTGATCATTTTTTCTTAACTTGGTGCCTAAAGAAATAGGAGTAGCTGCATCCTTACATTCAATCATTTTGAACCTTTTCAACAAATCTGAAGCACACTTTGACTGACTGATAAACATGTTTGATTCTAACTGGCTTACTTCAATACCAAGGAAATACTTCATTAAACCAAGATCAATCATCTCAAATTCTTTTTCCATGACAAATTTGAATTCATCAATTTTCAAATTGTCAGTGTAAATCATATCATCTACATATAAGCAAATAATTATCATCTTACCATGTTGATCATTCTTGATGTATAAGGTTGGCTCATTTTTTCTTCTGATGAAGCCATTTTTGATGAGGTATGCATCAATGCGACTGTACCATGATCGAGGAGCC
>JZKD02S0487944.1:189599-201289 GCA_000966675.3 Picea glauca | reverse complement strand
AAAAAAATAGATCTTATAGAGCTTGCTGAAAAACGTTTTGCAATTCGGCAAGCTGGACAGAGGCTGGATCTGTAGCCTGCTCTGATACCATGAAAACAGACCCGTGGAAACAGAAAACGAAGTGCAGGACAGAGAAATTGAAAGCAGATCTGCGTAAACAAGAAAACGAATTGCAGGACAGAGAAACAGTTTAACAGGACAGAACAGAATGCATAAAACACCACGCGCTCAGATCTCATTATTGAATTGATATTTAAAAGGAATTAAATGCAAGGAAATGCTTCGTAAATAATGAAGCATCTAACTCAATGATGAAAACAAGAAACCAAACAACCTGAAGTTAACTAACAGAACTGAGCGATAACTTATTCATCTAACATGTGTCTGTATAATGGTGATACCTTGTTAAAAAATAATTACTCCCTATACTAGCTAGTAATAAAAGTAGTAGATGGATTGGTAACATTTTCTATATAATTCTTAACTAGAACTTTCATTGCGTTCTAGATAAGTCTTTTCCAGAATTTTCGTGACAGTACTGTGAAGATAGTTCTCAATATTTTTCTAGCTCTTAGAAACTATGTATACAAAGACCTCTTTGTTAAATCAACAGATAAGCAAGTTTAAGAAGAGATGTAGCTCAGTTGGATAACTTTATGTGTTTAATGTGTGCATTCATACAGTCGGTTTACAGTTGTAGATTTGTTTTCTCCCCTTTCTATCATTTGGTATTAGATCTAGTCTAACGGAAGCTTGTGGGTAATCTAATTAAAAAATGAGAAAGATAAATCTCAATAACAGTGAGGCCACAAGGGCACATCACAAGTGAGTCTATGCTCACACAATCTATTATATTAATTTGATAAATTTCTTGCAATTATATGTGGATCTAAAAACCACTTTAACACAAATCTTGCGTACAGTTTTAACCATTTGCTAACTATGGCATTTCACCATTTTTATCTAACACTCCCCCTTAATGGAGAAATGAATTTAATACAATAAAAATGCATAACATCCCTATTGGTCTTAGTCTCAGCTAGGTTTACAAACATTACAAAGGACAATTCAAAGAAAAGCTTAAAATTCATTTCAACTCCATGTATGAGTGAGCTTTTCTCTTTCTCCTTTTCTAGTTTCTGAAGCCTCTATGCATCTTCAATTTAGGTCTACCTCTTTTGCTGAAAATTCCATGTTTTAGCTTCTTATGCTTAATCTTCTTGTTGGAATTTGTCATCAATTTGAAAATTATTTCAGATTGTCCATGCTTGTCCTCTTCAACTTTTTCTTCGAAAAATTGTTTGTATGTGAATTTCTGCCACATATCATTCTCTATTGTTTGCTCTTCACCATTGATCTTTTGATCATCAATTTGTTGCAATATGAGTTCATAATAGAATTTGATTTCTTCAAGGATCCACTTCGTAAAAATTTCTTCAATTTCACCATCTTCTTCTCGAATATCCATTGAGTTTTCATCATAAATTGACTCAATATTTTCTTCGTCAATTTCTTCATTTTCTTTCATGTTTTCTTCGTAATCAGTCACTACTAAAAATGAATTGTTGTCTTGTAGACATGCACACTCAAAAACATTGTTACAATCATATGAAAAATCATAGGAAGAACCATACTGGTTCTTTTCGTTTTGCTCCTCTAAGAGAGGTTTTCTTTCTTCGTCTTTCTTCCTTGCTTCTGATGTTACATAATAATCTTCATTTTTAGCTTCAACGACTATCACAACTAGTTGTTTCATGTATTCAACCTCTTTACCATGCTCTATCACTACAAACAGGTTGTCTTTCACTTGCTTTGTGTATGAAAATGAGCTTCTCTTCTCACCAAACAATAGCTCATTAATAAGATGTTTCTCATGAAATATATTTGACCACTCTTCATGAGATGAATAGTTTTCATCAAATTTGACTTCATATGTCTTTGTTTCAAAGAGACTTTCTTCCATAAGACTTTCATTCTCATTGGTTGTTTTACACTTGTCTTTATCAACTACAAACATACTTTCATCATCAATCATTGCAATTTCAATGCTATCATTTTCAGTCTCTATTTCAGCTACAAAGTTTTCAACACAATCATCATTTTCAATATCAACATCTTCATGAACTTCAACATCCTCGCTCCACTTCTTCATTTCAAGAATATCCCAAAATATTTTTTGGTTACTTACTTCACCAAATTCAAGCAAAATACTAGACAATATGTTTTCATCCACTACTGATATAATAAGTTGTAATGTTATTTCACCTCTTCTCTTATTATAGAAATTGACACTATCTTCTTAATCATAATGCAGTAAATCTACTAACCATAGCAATTTTTTTTTTATTTCAGTTGCCCAAGGTTCATAATCTATACCTAATAAGAATGGCAAATTTGGCATCACTATTTCATATAATTCATCAAATTCTTCATTCATATCTACCTCAGCGTTCTGCTCATCAAACACAAGTCCTACAGCTAGAAACACATCATACTGATCTATAAAATGTACTGCCTCTGCCCTTTGATTCTTCCTCTCGACCTGTCTCAGGTCCTGTTTCAATCTTCTTTGATGACCCATTCCTTCACATTGAGTCTTCTTTCAACAAATTCCTTTTAACTTCTCATAACACTACAAATTTCATGCACAGGTTGTATAGAAAGGCGAATGGTTGAATTGACACAAACAAATTCCTTCTCCACGCAGCTAGACTCCTTCAAGGAGATCGATTGTATCATCAACAATGGATCAGGATAGAGTGAGCAATATCCTCTCCACAACAATGATCTTAGCTCCAACAACAACGATCTCAACTATCTAGGTGATCTGGGCGATCTAGGCATAGAAACAGTGAGCAATGATCTTAATCTCCAGTAGTGATCGATGGCCTTCTCTAACAGTCTCACAACAGCATAAACGTGATACTAAGTCGCGCCTCCACCGTAGTAGTTTTGGCCACGCCTCTGGCAGACTGCTCGATAGGCAAATTAACAGGGCATATGTAGAAAATGAAACAGTACTGACCCGAGGATGACGAAGAACACGAGCAACAAATCTGGCGTTGATGGGTGCCACAGAGTGTGAACACCTGCACATTGAATAACACAGCAAAAAATGTGAATCCTCCGGGCAGATGCAATTCCTACAACAAAATTTTCTTTCGATTTCTGTATGTTTTCTATCGGGAGATCGCATACTATCACAGAAACCATTGGAGTTTTGTTTGGTGCGAGATGTAGATGACCATCCTTCACATGGCGCTTCAATTCAGCATTCACGTAACTCCTGGGACCCGTGGTTTAATGTTCTCACGGGTTCTCTGACTTTACAATTTCAAGTGCTTATAGACTGCTTCTCAGTCGCAGTGCTTGGAACGCTGCCCAAGTCGCCTATCACTCCACCAAAGATTCTAAATGGACTAGAACTATTCCAACATGCAAATACCAAGGGACAACTCCATGCAGATAGAAGGAAATTAAACCTCAACAGCCATGCAGTGATAACAAGCCAAAAAACGATGTGGCTGCAGACTTGATGGAGAGTGGAACCCAAGATGAAGCCAACTTGAAATTGGATTTGAAGCCAATTCTTGATTCCAGCCAATAGTGAATATGTGATTTCAGTTGAAAATCTCCTCCCACTGGCAATTACTCAAAAATTGAAAAATGCACAACAAACAGTGAGGAATTTCACTCAAATCTATCAGGCAATGATAGCATCGATAGTACTCCACTCTCACCATACGCAGGCGATACAAAATATAGTGGAGAATTATGATGGCAATATAACAATCACACCAATGCAGATACCCTTAGATCACACACAACACGCCTATGGCACCCTCTCACACAATGATTAGAGGAGCCCAAGGGAAAACGACATCGAACAACCCTCCTTCTAACATCAAGGGACAGAGACAGCGAACAACCCTCCTTCTAGCACTAAGGGACAATGAACAACTCCAGTGATTGCAACAATCGTGCAAATAGCATAAGCACTCAACACAACGTGTGGCACGCAGCGACATCAACAACACAGATCTAGCTTGCAGCTCTTCGAACACATTGAGCATAGCAGCAGTGGTAGCTTCTTCCAATCGATAGCTCCTTCCAGTCGACGGCTCCATGGTTCCTCACTCGTTTTTGACCTAGTGCTCTGATACCAAATTAAAAACTGAGAAAGATAAATCTTAATAACAGTGAGGCCACAAGGGCACATCACAAGTGATCTACGCTCACACAATCTATTATATTAATTTGATAAATTGCTTACAATTATATAGGCTAGGATAACCCCTAACAGTCTCGTGAATATGTGGATCTGAAAACCACTTCAACACAAATCTTGCTTACAGTTTTAACCATTTGCTAACTATGGCATTTCGCCATTATTATCTAACAAATATATTGAAGCCATCCGCCCTTTTTGACATTTCTAAGTTTGGAGAACATGGAAAGTTCAAAGCTGAGGTGATTTGTTGTGCTAGACCCGGATCGCGCCTGTTGGAACGCACGTTGTTCCTATGGCCATCATCAACAGTGTGTGAATTTCTGTACATGTGTTGGATGCGGCTAAAATTACCCATCACCAAGATTCTGAACAACATTAGAGGTCTAAATAGAGAACTTCATCCCTAGCCACTGCCATTTATGTTCCCTTCGCTATTGTCGTATCAAAATAGAGACGAATGCTATCAGGAAAATGAGAAATTGGGTCAGACGGAGAGTCAGTTCGGGTTGATTGAATGTCTTTATGTGATCATTGCTGCCGGCAGTGGATATTATGACTCATCAGCATTAATCTTCGAATATGAGCAATTAGTGTGTATTGGCTCCCAGCCCTCGAAAGACATCTATTTCACTAGTGGAATCTCGGCCCAGATTCTCGGCTCTTTGCCACTATTTTCTTTAGTAAGGGTTTTGTGTGACAGTGGTGGCCAACCTGCGGCTGTTCTAGTCTGCTCGTGGGTTCAGGTATCATCTCGCGACTTGCTGGGAAAGCATACAAGTGAAAAGAGCAAGTCTGGTCGTGGATTCAAGTATCGTCTCGCGACTTGCTGGGAAAGCATAGAAGTGAAAAGAGCACGTAATTCATGAATATGAAAGAGGTAAAGTTATTCCTAATGAGGCCATCCTGTCTAAGCTAGAAGTCCTCGGCAGTTAAATTGAGCCATTATCTTGCACAACCACATAATGGAAATGTAGATCACCCCTTTGAAGGTATCATTTGTTTTTTATAATCATTTATCATATTGCAAAGTTTTGTGAGAAGCTCATGTTTGGAATAATTGGGTTGTCACATTATGTGTGATATATTTTGTGGATGTATTCATATTGGAATAATTGGGTTGTCACATTATGTGTGATATATTTTGTGGATGTATTCATATAAAATGGAAAAAGATGAGAATATACAAAATTGTAAAAGTGGTCATTTTTCCTTCATGTCATATTGAAAAGAGAAGTTTGCTCGTAATTGTGGAAGCGTTGCACCTTCTTTGTATTTAACTTTATAAAAATTTTGTTCTGATTGAGTTAATATATCAAAGTAAATTGGAACACCTTGGGGTGGATGTTCAGTGGTACTCGAAACCATTATCATTGATGAATGTGAAGATAGGTGCATGGTAAACATGTTGCATTGTTTTGTGTGTTTATTTTGTTAATTGTCATTTTTGTGAACTAACGGATTTGTGTTCAACAGTTATTATGCTCTTCCCAGATTTTTTTATAAAAATCATGATATTTGGGCCACTAAGATGAGAACTAGACTACTTATGGATGATTTATGGGATATTTTGTTTAATGGGTTTGAAGAACCATTAAATCAACAAGCCTATGAAGCCATGATTCAAGAACATAAGGATTAGCTCGTCCTGGAAAACAATAAAAATGATGCAACAAAATTATTTCTCATCCAACAAAGCTTGGTTGAGAACATTCTTCCCAAAATTGCAGCAACAATCAAGTCCAAAGAAGCTTGGGATACTCTAAATATGGAATATAGTGGAAGGGGGAGTAAGACCAATCAACATCAAGCTAATTCACAAAGCATTGTAGTTGATGAAGTGGTAGTTCTAGAAAAAGAAATAAAGGAATTTGACATTGTAGAAATAATTGGAGTAGTTGTTGAACAACCTACCAAAGCAAAAGAAGAAAAGCAATACATAGATATTATAGTTGTCATGAACCCTACAGAGAAATATATTGAAGAATTTGTGGAAGATAAAGGTAAATTTGTATGACATGCAGAGGATAAGCATGATAAAGAAAGAGAAGTACACTATGTAGATATACATGTGGATGATGAAATTAAATGTGAAAGTGAAAGTGAAAGTGTTGTCGCAACAATAGCAAAAGGTGAGAAGAATCTTTCAATAGAAGTTGGTCAAGACATGAATGATGCTACACTAAATGTTAAATTGTATTTTGAGTTAGTCTTTCTTAAGGAATATCTTGGAAATCCCACGTATGAAAGTGAGTATTGAAAAGATATCACAATTGTAGCAGAAGAAGGAATAGAAAAATGAAGCCAACCATTGAAGGTGTTGAAGTTGTTCTTGATCTTGCATATTTTGACATAAGTGTTAAATTAGCAGTTGCTAAAGTACAAACATATGTGGAAGAAGAACCAGATGAAAAGTAGAAAAGAGAGAGGAAATATTGCAGAAGACGACCAGCGTAACGTTGAAGTTGAGGAAAAAGAAAAGGTACACATCATATAAAGTTTCGAGGAAAACAAAGAAAAATCTTGTAGACCATAGGAAAAACTACACCAACATGCAAAAGCAAAAGGTGTAAAAAAGATTCTTGTTTGATATCACATGTTGTAACCCTAGACATTGTCAAACATAAGTATTTTTAGCAGTGGTAATTAAGGGAGAGTGTTAAAAGATAATTACTCCCTATAATAAGTAGTAATAAAAATAGTAGATGAGCTCTCCACATTTTCTAGATAATTCTTATCCACAAATTTGGTGACATTCTAGATAAGTCAAGTTTTGTGACACTTATGTGAATATGGTTCTCAAGATTTCTCCATCTCTTATAAAGATTTAATAAATTTTGTATATAAACACCTATTTGATGAATCAACAAGTAAGCAAGTTTAAGATGAATTGTAGCTCAATTGGGTACATTTATGTGTTTGATTTGTGCATTCATACAATTGTAGTTTTAGAATTCTTCGCTACCCATTCCAAGGATGATTTTAAGGATGAAAATTTACATTAAAATGTAGAAACATGGGCTGATCTTACTAGTCCTTAATATGCAAAATGTAAAATGTTTGGGACTAGTTTTGTAAAAATATTCAAAATTCTAAGAGTTTTATATAGTTTCTATACAATTTTGGATATTTTTAAGGTAAAGTAATTTAATTCTATGAAATTTGGGTGAATGCTTTTTAGAAAAGATGGAAATTGTTGAATTTTTTTTTTGAGAAAAACCATGGAAAATCAGTCCATTGGAGAAATTTAACCACTAAAATCATCATAAGCATAATAACACGTACTATTTAAGTTTTCTTATCTTCACCTATAGCCAAAGAGATATTTTTAGGAAGCTCATTAAAAATGAAGAATTTGTATCTTAGCAAGTTACAAAGAGATACTTTCAGCAAGCTCATTAGAGATAAGAAGTAATATAGGAATATGTATATTAACAAGTTACAATGTGTAAACATGGAATTTGGTCTCATGTATTACTCCTAGTTGCATTCAATTTATTCTTATAGTATTTTCTTTTATTGCATCCAATGATGTGTAGTATTAAGGTATTAAAATAAATACAAAATGATTAAACTTGGATACATGTAGAGCATGCAAATATCTATGTGTTAATTCTCGAACCAAAACATTAGTTATGAAATCATGAAAATGGCTAAACTTGATTTTCATGCATTATGGAATTCTGAGCTACACCAACCTTTAAGATGATTGGATTTTTTGTCTCCCCAAGTTTAAAAACGGGAAAATTTAATGTGTCAATAAAGATGTTTAGTCTAAAAAAATTAAAATAAATACCATATCATCATTCTTAAAAACATATTACAAAGAGCATGCAAACAACCATGTCTTAATTCTATGAAATGACCAAAATCGATAAACTTGTCTATGGTTCATTTTTCATAAAATCTTTTAGTTTTTATGTCTAAGCCACATCAATTAACATAGCTGAATTTTTTGTGTCCCATAGATTTGGATTTTTTTATATACCCATATGATGATTAGTCATGAAATCTTATCATCACTTGTCTTCACTTATTATTTCCTGGGGGATTTGTATTCTTACAAAAGCAGTTATCGAGGGGGAATTTGTATTCTTACAAAAGCAGTTATCGAGGGAACATTGAGCTTGCATATTTCAATTGGCTGTGTTCTGATAATATCACCGAATGTATGGAGTAGATGTTTCGAAGGAACAATGAATTATATCACCGAATGTATGGACTAGCTCTTTCCAAATAACAATGAATTATGCTTAGTGCTTGAACACTACTCTGATTAAAAGGTATTTGTCCATGCAAAACTTAACTTCTGTACACCAGAAAAGGAAGGCGACTAGCCACTATTGTGGTTAAATTTATCTGATTAGAACATAACATACGATTATGCGATCCAATCTATTGTTTTTTAGTTTTTATGGGAAAAAAAATATTGAATTGAACAGTTTCTGATTTACTCTATAAGCAATCTGAGAATTAATTTTTAATGAAATCTTAAAATTGAATGAAATACTTTTTCACATGTATAAAGTGTGAGGGTTGTTTAATTAAAAAAGATAAAAATGCATAACAATGATATTAAAAACCAATGATCTTATTTAAAATAAAATGGTAAAAGTAACCTAAAAGTGTGAGGTTTGTTTAATTAAAAAAAATAAAAATGCATAATAATGATATTAGTATTGAAAGCCAATGATCTTATTTAAAATAAAATGGTAAAAATAACCCAAACTAAGGTAAAGTATGTGCATCTCCATATATGTACATCTCCATAACTTTAAGGAAAACTTCATACAAAATATATATGGAATGAAATACTTTTTCACCTGTATAATGTGTAACAGTTGTTTAATTAAAAAAAATTAAAATGCATAACAATTATATTAATATTCAAAACCAATAATTTTATTTAAAATAAAATGGTAAAAATAACCCAAACTAGGTAAAGTATGTACATTTAAAATGAGAATTGTTTAATTAAAAAAAATAAAAAAGCATAACAATAATATTGATATTAAAAGCCAATAATTTTATTTAAAATAAAATGGTAAAAGTAACCTAAACTAGGTAAAATATGTACATCACCATAAATGTTAAGGAAAACTTGGTACAAAATATATGAAAGAAACAGTTCCTTCATGGTTCTACGAGGGTGAATCATTTTAAAAGATAATTTTTATTAAATGACTTAATTTGCATTCTTTTCAATTGTGGTTAACTTTATGTAATGATAACATCATGTGGGAAAAAAAAGGTCAAGAATTGAACCGTTTCTGATTTGCCCTACGCAACTTTAAATCATTTTAAATTAATTCCTAAAAATGGAATGAACTATTTTTGCCACCAGAATATAAGTTTGAGAGTTGTTCAATTAAAAAGTAAAAATGCAGGCCAATTATCTGAGTACTGGAAAGCCAAAATGATATTAGTACTCGAAAGAAAAGGGTGGAAGTACTGAAAACTAAACGGTGAAAGGTAAAATATGTATATCTTCATATAAGTTTGAGACAAAATATAAACGAAAGTTTAAGAAAAAATATAAAGGGGAAAGGTAAAGTATGTACATTTTCATATAAAACCCGATACAAAATATACGAAAGAGAAACAAAATATATGAAAGGTAAAATATGTATATCTTCATATAAAGTTTAAAGTTTGAGACAAAATATAAATGAAAGTTTAAGAGAAAATATAAATGGTGAAAGGTAAAGTATGTACATTTTCATATAAAACCCGACACAAAATATATGAAAGAAACATTTTCTTCACAGTAAGCATTATTTATTTTAACAAGCGCTTGTATGAACATACCCAACCCATTTGAGAATCAACCTGTTAACATAATCATGCTTATCTACCCTCCTACTCAAAGAATCATAGAAAAGAAAAGGAAAGATAATGGAAGCAAACTGGACATCACCTATAACCTCTTTCCATGAATCATATAAAATAAAGTAGTTTGAACGGAATAGAATGGATGGTATGTTAAAAAAAAATAGTATAAAATTTGAAAACATTTTAATATAGATTTGTATTGGAGTTGAGTTGTGAAGGATGGATTTAAAATTGAGGTTTTTTAAAATATAGTTTGAGTGAGTTTAATGGTTAAGAACATATATTTATACATAAAAAAATTATAAGTTCAAATTAAAAAAAAATAGGATATATATATATATATATATATCTATAAGCTTTACCAATCATAATTTCACTACTCAACATCATCCCAATTAAAAGAAAAAACAAAACAAAATATTAAAAACATCGTAATACAAAAAATCACTTAGTCCGATTCGAACTGATTGTCGTGCGATAGATGGGATAAAACCATGTTTGAATTACTAAATAATGAAAATATCAGAATATAAATACAATGACTGGGTTTTTGGAAGAGAATAATTTACACTGGAATCCATGGCAGCAGGCAATTATATACACAAAAGAAACCAGCAGAATATTTTACCTGGCGTCATTATCCTATTATTTGTATCCGTGTTTACATCCAGTATTAAGGTAGTGGTGCGAGAAATCAGTATCATCAATGGTTATATCGATTCCATTATCTCCTCCGACTCTATATTTGCTACTGCGGAATCCTTCTTACCCAAAATAGAAGTTACGTATTCAAAATAAACTTTCTTACAGGGAATTGCCAGTCCCATTTGATGATGGTATCCATACTCTTCCCTGGCTTTCTCCAACAGCGATTGGAAGAGAGGCCGATTCAAATAAGTTACAGGAACCATAAAACGACTGCGCTCGCTCCCAACGTACACCCCAAAGTGTCCTTTGCGAATACCTATTGGAAGGCTGGCATTGATATCTCCATATTCATTACAACCTCCTGTGGAACAAGACATCCTATTTTTTCTAGGACAGCAGGTGTATGAGACTGCCTTACGGGCACTGGCAAACCTATGAAATTTGGTTGTAATCTTCCTCAAAAGAACTATTTTGTTTCCCATTGAAACAATTCTAAGCAGAGCAGAGGATTAATACATGAGCCGAAATCGATTYTATTATGTAAGAGTTGGAATGGASTATAGGGTAGAAGTAGGACGTTTCTCAGTGAAGGAATCGCAAAGSGAGAGGATTCTAYAGGGAGTMCAYAAGTGAGGCGGTTGACGTGAACGTCAGATATATAATGTTTCTAGTCTAATTTTTAATCTTGTGCCTCTTTCTATTAGGTAAGATGTCGGAATTATTGTTTACACAAGTGAGGCGGTTGACGTGAACGTCTGGTATATAATGTTTCAAGTCTAATTTTTAATATTATCCCTCTTTGTATTATGTAGGATGTCCGAGTGATCGTTTCCTTTCTTGACAAATGCAATCTAGGATTGATTTTTTAATCTAGGATTGACAAATGCAAATGTAATACGTCGGAATCATTGTTTCTTGAGAAATGCATTCCTGTAAGTTTGTATGACGTTGCAGACTCTGAGTTATAGTCATATGACATTCA
>JZKD02S0487944.1:148374-171282 GCA_000966675.3 Picea glauca | reverse complement strand
ATGCCAACTGGTTGTTTCCCTTCGTCAATGATCTTGTCGATTCTCCTTTGGATCCATTATTCAATGTAGCTTCTCATGGGAGCCACATTGATTTTATCCCATATTTTTATGTTGAAAATATTGTTTTCTAATTTCCTTAGATCGATAGAAATACTATGGAGAGCCTGTTCAATTTATTCATTGTGTGTCGAATAGTCGACCACCCAGTTCTCCACATCATCTTGGCCATATTCAAGGATGCCATAAAAATATTCTAAAGACAACCCCTTTAAAATATCAACTTTTTCATCGAAATCTTGCTTGGTTAAGGACAATGAGTTGAGGATTAAATTTGGGTCTTGAACCTCGTTGGTACTTCTGGCTAAGTCTATTTCGGTCAGGTTTCTGAATAATTCTTATTTCTCTGATATGGCTTGTTCACATGATTCGACAATGAGATCTAGGTTCTTAACTTTCTCTTTCCAACATGCTTTTAATTGTTTTATTCGGTTTGGGGAGGAGAGATATTCTTGTCTTCTTTTAAGATATGAAATGTTGATGATATGGTTGCCAAAAGGGATCACTGTCTCTACATATAAACGTTCTTCATTTTTTAAATACTCTTGCGAATGTTCGTGGAAAGCACATGCCCTCGTTCAAAAGGAAGCTATATTTTGTGATATTTCCCAAGATTCAGTAATTAGCTCCATTCTTTTTTTGATATTCTTCTCCACATAGACTCTACAGGATGTGAGGAGGCTGGAGGATCCTTTTAACTTGGTTGCAGGGGTGGAAGGCATGGTTTTTGCTAAAGGATTGGAAAACAATTGGGTAGGAATCAAAGCCTCATCCAATTCCTTGATTCAGTTGTTTAGTCTGGAATTCTCTGCTTCAATTCCTCCAATGGAATCATTAAGAGCATATGTGGTTGTTCAGTGAAATAAAGAGATTTTGGATGGGTGCATGTTAGATTGGCTGTAAAAAATGATGCTCTGGAATATGAAGGATTCATATTCGTCAAATATGTCAGTATTAGCGATTTCCATTGTGTAACTATGGTGCATCACATCTGTAGGATGATCAAGTTTGTGGCACACATCATCCATAGAAGTCTTAGTTGCATGTTGTCACTTTCAGTTTCAGGCTCTTCGGCTTGCCCTACAACATTTTTTCTCTTCTTCATCATGGGAAGCTTATGAGAACTATCAATTTTTTTTTGAGGAGGGTTCTTATATCCTCATCCATTTGAATAATTCTGGGTTGCTTTCTTACTAGGGTGGACCATTGTAGGGATGCTCCATGATGTCGTGCTCTTGGGAGTGTTGGTCGGGGATTGGACACTTTTATCACCAGAGCATTTTACATGTTGTATGTAAAATTCATTTGTTCTTTTCAATGTCTCTACATCACCATTGTGAGGAGCAAGAGTGTTTTCGTCATTGTCTTTGTCTTCATTCAGGCGTGTATGGATAAAAGAGCTACAAAAGACAACTAGTAGTGAATGTTCTAAAAAATTCCCATTAAGGTCGAACCCTCTTAGTCTTTCAGAATATCTTAGGTTTAAGTTGTTTAAATGGCCTGCAAATTCGTCAATCTTGTTGATGTTCCTAAACACGAAGTCTCAACTTTCCAAGGCAGAGGAATGAACTATTTTTTTCTCTTTCCATGGAAAAAATGCAACCAGTAGTTGCATTTCCTTGCTACTTCTGTAACAAACATCTTGTGTGTGATGTGACATAGAAGGAAAGAAGGATTTTATCTGGAACCAAAAATCATTATTACACTATAATTTTCCATTTGTTCAAGTGTCCCCTTTTTTTCCAAAAACTTGGTTGCCTAGCCAGACATCCAGGGAGAATCCTTTCCTAACAATAAATCTTTGAAAACTATGAGAAAGTCATTAAAAACCACATAAAAACAATGGGAGACCTTGTGCTTCAACAAGGCCTAGTACCAGAAAGTTACTGGGTCGAATTCATAGTTTATCTTCTTGGACAGAGAGAGTTTTGGAAATAGAAAGCAATGCACTATCGTGAAAACCATGTAGGATGACATATAAAAAAAAATCTCTTCTTTGAATCATGACAATTGGGAACAAATTTCAATGGAAATTAGCTTCCCCCAATAAAAAATGGATTGTTCCTTGACTTTGAAATACAAAATATAAAGAACCATGCGGGAAATGTTTGTTTTGGATTCCTGTCCTGTTATTCTTGTAAACAACCAGGCAATTTCACCATAATGGATTTCTAAAGGAACTTACCTGCAAGTTGGTGATATCTTCAAGAATTGTTGTTGGATCTTCCAGGAACTCGGGTAAGAGGTTCAACCCGTTATCATGTTTTTCTAGGAACTACTTTCAGTCTTGTCCTCTGAAGGTCAATGTTGGCTTCGACAATCTTAACATATTGTGAAATACCTAAGGTGACAAAGAAATAGGAGAATGGTGACACAGTGGAATAATTATTTCTCTTGAAATATATTTTTTGGTGCACCAAGACACCACCTCCTTATAGACAAAACATTCAGGGACACAACTTGGATGAGCAATTCCAGAGGTCCAAATCACTTTGTTCTCGATGAAACAGAATGAATAGTAAGAGTATGCCCTCGACCACTAGAATTTTTGGTCCTCACTCCCAAATATATTCATAGTATCTCCATAGAACTGTTGCCGAGTTGCTGCGATAAGTTTACGAGAATGCTCATTTACTCTAGATTATGTTTGAAATGAAGAGTTAGAAGGGATAATATAACCCTCCTCAAATATTGGTCGACTATGTGTGAATGGGATATCTCCTCGAGCCTTTCGCTCATTAATGATAATATCGATGGTTGTTGCATGATGCATTGTTGGCATTAGAGACTAGTAATTGCATACTTACAAGTGCAAAGATGGCGGGTATGACGAAAAGAAATTAAGGATTCAAAATTTTGTCAACGCGCCAACGTGACGACCCGCAAAAAACATTCCATGTTTGAGATGAACAATAGGAAGAGATAATATAGCTCTCTGCAGATCTTGTTTTAATGCGTATTAATGGGAGATCTCCTCAAGCATTTCACTCATTAATGACAATGTTGACGGTTCTTGCATGAGGAGTTGATAGCATCAAAGATTAGTAATTGCATATTTAGAAAGAAGTACGAAGGTCGCAGAGANGTGCTCTTTGGAGTGTTGGTCGGGGACTGGACACTTTTATCACCAGAGCATTTTACATCTTGTATGTACAATTCATTTTTTCTTTTCAATGTCTCTACGTCACCATTGTGAGGAGAAGGAGTGTTTTCGTCATTGTCTTTGTATTCATTCAGGCGTGTATGGATAAAAGAGCTACAAAAGCCAACTACTAGTGAATGTTCTAAAAAATTCCCATTAAGGTCGAACCCTCTTAGTCTTTCAGAATATATTAGGTTTAAGTTGTTGAAATGGCCTGCAAATTCGTCAATCTTGTTGATGTTCCTAAACACGAAGTCCCAACTTTCCAAGGCAGAGGAATGAACTATTTTTTTCTCTTTCCATGGAAAAAATGCAACCAGTAGTTGTATTTCCTTGCTACTTCTATAACAAACATCTTGTCTGTGATGTGACATAGAAGGAAAGAAGGATTTTATCTGGAACCAAAAGTCATTATTACAATGTAATTTTTCATTTGTTCAAATGTCCCCTTTTTTTCCAAAAACTTGGTTGCCTAGCGAGACATCTAGGGAGAATCCTTTCCTAACAATAAATTTTTGAAAACTGTGACAAAGTCATTAAAAACCACATAAAAAAAATGGGAGACCTTGTGCTTCAACAAGGCCTAGTACCAGAAAGTTACTGGGTCGAATTCATAGTTTATCTTTTTGGACAGAGAGAGTTTTGGAAATAGAAAGAAATGCACTATCGTGAAAACCATGTAGGATGACATATAAAAAAAAATCTCTTCTTTGAATCGTGACAATTGGGAACAAATTTCAATGGAAATTAGCTTTCCCCAATAAAAAATGGATTGTTCCTTGACTTTGAAATACAAAATATAAAGAACCATGCGGGAAATGTTTGTTGTGGATTCCTATCATGTTATTCTTGTAAAAAACCAGGCAATTTCCCATAATGGATTTCTAAAGGAACTTACCTGCAAGTTGGCGATATCTTCAAGAATTGTTGTTGGATCTTCCAGGAACTCGGGTAAGAGGTCCAACCCATTATCATGTTTTTCTAGGAACTACTTTCAGTCTTGTCCTCTGAAGGTCAATGTTGGCTTCGACAATCTTAACATCTTGCGAAATACCTGAGGTGACAAAGAAATAGGAGAATGGTGACACAATGGAATAATTATTTCTCTTGAAATATATTTTTTGGTGCACCAAGACACCACCTCCTTATAGACAAAACATTCAGGGACACAACCTGGATGAGCGATTCCAGAGGTCCAAATCACTTTGTTCTCGACGAAACAGGATGAATAGTAAGAGTATGCCCTCGACCACTAGAAGTTTTGGTCCTCACTCCAAAATATATTCATAGTATCTCCATAGAACTGTTGTCGAGTTGCTGCGATAAGTTTACGAGAACCCTCATTTACTCTAGATTATGTTTGAAATGAAGAGTTAGAAGGGATAATATAACCCTCCTCAAATCTTGGTCAACTATGTGTGAATGGGATATCTCTTTGAGCCTTTTGCTCATTAATGACAATATCGACGGTTGTTGCATGATGCATTGTTGGCATTAGAGACTAGTAATTGCATACTTACAAGTGCAAAGATGGCGGGTATGACGAAGAGAAATTAAGGATTCAAAATTTTGTCAACGCGCCAACGTGACGACCCGCAAAAAACATTCCATGTTGTTTGAGATGAACAATAGGAAAAGATAATATAGCTCTCTGCAGATCTTGGTTTAATGTGTAATAATGGGATATCTCCTCAAGCATTTCACTCATTAATCACAATGTTGACGGTTCTTGCATGAGGAGTTGATAGCATCAAAGAATAGTAATTGCATATTTAGAAAGAAGTACGAAGGTCGCAGAGACGAGAAAGAGAAATTAAGGGATGGATAATTATAGAAAGTGGTCGGTCGGGCTTCAAAACAGGGTTCAAGGTATNGAATCGTGACAATTGGGAACAAATTTCAATGGAAATTAGCTTCCCCCAATAAAAAATGGATTGTTCCTTGACTTTGAAATACAAAATATAAAGAAC
This sequence comes from Picea glauca, assembly GCA_000966675.3. NCBI lineage: Eukaryota > Viridiplantae > Streptophyta > Pinopsida > Pinales > Pinaceae > Picea > Picea glauca. The sequence goes on along the minus strand of JZKD02S0487944.1, from coordinate 166,113 downwards.
CATGCGGGAAATGTTTGTTGTGGATTCCTGTCCTGTTATTCTTGTAAACAACCAGGCAATTTCCCATAATGGATTTCTAAAGGAACTTACCTACAAGTTGGTGATATCTTCAAGAATTGTTGTTGGATCTTCCAGGAATTCGAGTAAGAGGTCCAACCCGTTATCATGTTTTTCTAGGAACTACTTTTAGTCTTGTCCTCTGAAGGTCAATGTTGGCTTCGACAATCTTAACATCTTGCGAAATACCTGAGGTGACAAAGAAATAGGAGAGTGGTGAAACAGTGGAATAATTATTTCTCTGGAAATATATTTTTTGGTGCACCAAGACACCACCTCCTTATAGACAAAACATTCAGGGACACAACTTGGATGAACAATTCCAGAGGTCCAAATCACTTTGTTCTCGATGAAACGGGATGAATAGTAAGAGTATGCCCTCGACCACTAGAAGTTTTGGTCCTCACTCCCAAATATATTCATAGTATCTCCATAGAACTGTTGCCGAGTTGCTGCGATAAGTTTACGAGAACGCTCATTTACTCCAGATTATGTTTGAAATGAAGAGTTAGAAGGGATAATATAACCCTCCTCAAATCTTGGTCGACTATGTGTGAATGGGATATCTCCTCGAGCCTTTCGCTCATTAATGACAATATCGACGGTTGTTGCATGATGCATTGTTTGCATTAGAGACTAGTAATTGCATACTTACAAGTGCAAAGATGGCGGGTATGATGAAGAGAAATTAATGATTCAAAATTTTGTCAACGCGCCAACGTGATGACCCGCAAAAAACATTCCATGTTGTTTGAGATGAACAATAGGAAGAGATAATATAGCTCTCTACAGATCTTGGTTTAATGCGTATTAATGGGAGATCTCCTCAAGCATTTCACTCATCAATGACAATGTCGACGGTTCTTGCATGAGGAGTTGATAGCATCAAATATTAGTAATTGCATATTTAGAAAGAAGTACGAAGGTCGCAGAGACGAGAAAGAGAAATTAAGGGATGGATAATTATAGAAAGTGGTCAGTCGGGCTTCAAAACAGGGTTCAAGGTATACCCATGAGAGGTGAGGGCTCGACGGTCAATGTCTAGGAAGGTTTGAGTGCAAAATGCATAACACATNATTATGTTTGAAATGAAGAGTTAGAAGGGATAATATAACCCTCCTCAAATCTTGGTCAACTATGTGTGAATGGGATATCTCCTTGAGCCTTTTGCTCATTAATGACAATATCGACGGTTGTTGCATGATGCATTGTTGGCATTAGAGACTAGTAATTGCATACTTACAAGTGCAAAGATGGCGGGTATGACGAAGAGAAATTAAGGATTCAAAATTTTGTCAACGCGCCAACGTGACGACCCGCAAAAAACATTCCATGTTGTTTGAGATGAACAATAGGAAGAGATAATATAGCTCTCTGCAGATCTTGGTTTAATGTGTAATAATGGGATATCTCCTCAAGCATTTCACTCATTAATGACAATGTTGACGGTTCTTCCATGAGGAGTTGATAGCATCAAAGAATAGTAATTGCATATTTAGAAAGAAGTACGAAGGTCGCAGAGACGAGAAAGATAAATTAAGGGATGGATAATTATAGAAAGTGGTCGGTCGGGCTTCAAAACAGGGTTCAAGGTATAACCATGAGAGGTGAGGGCTTGAAAGTCAATGTCTAGGGAGGTTTGAGTGAAAAATGCATAACACATAATAGGGCATGATGGGATAGTCAATTTGTATATCGCGGAACTCTGGGTATTCTTTGCAGTCCATGAAACATTGGAAGCGCAATCATGATCCTGCCTATCCGAGATTCTGAAATCGAAAAAGTGGCTAATTATGGAATAGGGAAACGGTAGGCCGGACTCGCTTTCACTAATATATTAAAATTTGTAATATATTTTCTGCATGTTTCTGGGAAAGTTGTGTAGCGATAGTCAATGTGACTGTCTCGTCGAGACTTTTGCTTATTAATGATGGTCTGTACTGTTGTTCCATGATGAAGTGTTAGTATTGAACCTTGTTCATTTCATACTTTGAAAGAAGTGTGAAGGTGGAGGGCACAAAAAATAGTGACCAAGAATTGGAGATTTCCTGAACCCCCCAACCCAAAGATCCGTGAAAGAGATTCCATGAAATGGGCAAGTATGGAAAGTGGTCAGACAAGCCTCAAAATAGGGAGACAAGGGATCCCCAAGAGATGTGATGCCTCGACGGTCAAATTGTATGTCTCATAACTTTTGGGTGAAAAATGTGTAACATGGAAGAGGGAATGATGTGGGAGTCTGGAACTCAATTTATATATCGTGGAAGTCTGGGAGATCTCCTCGAGCCTTTCGCTCATTAATGGAAATATTTATGGTTCCTACATGACGAACCGTTTTCATTAAATCTTACTAATTTCATATCCAGAAAGAAGTAGGAAGGTGGCGGGGACATGGAATAACAATTAAGGAATGGCTAATTATCGAAAGCGATCGGTCAAGATTAAAAATAGGGTTACAAGATATAACCAACAAAAGTGAGGGACCGAGGGTCAAATTCTATGTCTTGGAAGTCTCGACCACAAAATGCGTAAAACAGAAGAGGGAATGGTGGGGCATTCCAGCGAAAAAGATGTATATCGTAGAACTCCGGGTATTGTTTGCAAGTCGCGAAACATTGGAAACATAATGTTGAGCCCGCAAGTCTGGGAACTCGCAATAAAAAAAGTGTCTAAGTATGGAATAGGGAAATGGTAGGTCAGATTCGATACATCATGAACATACAANCCGAGATTCTGAAATCGAAAAAGTGGCTAATTATGGAATAGGGAAACGGTAGGCCGGACTCGCTTTCACTAATATATTAAAATTTGTAATATATTTTCTGCATGTTTCTGGGAAATTTGTGTAGCGATAGTCAATGTGACTGTCTCATCGAGACTTTTGCTTATTAATGATGGTCTGTACCGTTGTTCCATGATGAAGTGTTAGTATTGAACCTTGGTCATTTCATACTTTGAAAGAAGTGTGAAGGTGGATGGCACAAAAAATAGTGACCAAGAATTGGAGATTTCCTGAACCCCCCAACCCAAAGATCCGTGAAAGAGATTCCATGAAATGGGCAAGTATGGAAAGTGGTCAGACAAGCCTCAAAATAGGGAGACAAGGGATCCCCAAGAGATGTGATGCCTCGACGGTCAAATTGTATGTCTCATAACTTTTGGGTGAAAAATGTGTAACATGGAAGAGGGAATGATGTGGGAGTCTCGAACTCAATTTATATATCGTGGAAGTCTGGGAGATATCCTCGAGCCTTTCGCTCATTAATGGAAATATTTATGGTTCCTACAGACGAACCGTTTTCATTAAATATTACTAATTTCATATCCAGAAAGAAGTAGGAAGGTGGCGGGGACATGGAATAACAATTAAGGAATGGATAATTATCGAAAGCGATCGGTCAAGATTCAAATTAGGGTTACAAGATATAACCAACAAAAGTGAGGGACCGAGGGTCAAATTCTATGTCTTGGAAGTCTCGACCACAAAATGCGTAAAACAGAGGAGGGAATGGTGGGGCATTCCAGTGGAAAAGATGTATATCGTAGAACTCCGGGTATTGTTTGCAAGTCGCGAAACATTGGAAACATAATGTTGAGCCCGCAAGTCTGGGAGCTTGCAATAAAAAAAGTGTCTAAGTATGGAATAGGGAAATGGTAGGTCAGATTCGATACATCATGAACATACAACCAAATTGTGGCTAAGTATTGAAAGGAACAAAGGTCGGTCGGGCNGAGAGGTGAGGGCTCGACGGTCAATGTCTAGGAAGGTTTGAGTGCAAAATGCATAACACATAATAGGGCATGATGGGACAGTCAATTTGTATATCGTGGAACTATGGGTATTGTTTGTAGGCCATGAAACATTGGAAGTGCAATCATGATCCTGCCTATCCGAGATTCTGCAATCGAAAAAGTGGCTAATTATGGAATATAGAAACGGTAGGCCGGACTCTCTTTCACTAATATATTAAAATTTGTAATATATTTTCTGCATGTTTCTCGAAAAGTTGTGTAGCGATAGTCAATGTGACTGTCTCATCGAGCCTTTTTCTTATTAATGATGGTCTGTACCGTTGTTCCATGATGAAGTGTTAGTATTGAACCTTGGTCATTTCATACTTTGAAAGAAGTGTGAAGGTGGAGGGCACAAAAAATAGTGACCAAGAATTGGAGATTTCCTGAACCCCCCAACCCAAGGATCTGTGAAAGAGATTCCATGAAATGGGAAAGTATGGAAAGTGGTCAGACGGGATTCAAAATAGGGAGACAAGGGATCCCCAAGAGACGTGATGCCTCGATGGTCAAATTGTATGTCTCATAACTTTTGGGTGAAAAATGTGTAACATGGAAGAGGGAATGATGTGGGCATCTCGAACTCAATTTGTATATCGTGGAAGTCTGGGAGATCTCCTCGAGCCTTTCGCTCATTAATGGAAATATTTACGGTTCCTACATGACGAACCGTTTTCATAAAATCTTACTAATTTCATATCCATAAATAAGTAGGAAGGTGGCGGGGACAGGGAACAACAATTAAGGAATGGCTAATTATCGAAAGCGATCGGTCAAGATTCAAAATAGGGTTACAAGATATAACCAACAAAAGTGAGGGACCGAGGGTCAAATTCTATGTCTTGGAAGTCTCGACCACAAAATGCGTAAAATAGAAGAGGGAAGGATGGGGCATTCTAGCGGAAAAGATGTATATCGCGGAACTCCGGGTATTGTTTGCAAGTCACGAAACATTGGAAACATAATGTTGAGCCCGCAAGTCTGGGAACTCGCAATCAAAAAAGTGTCTAAGTATGGAATAGGGAAATGGTAGGTCAGATTCGATACATAATGAACATACAACCAAATTGTGGCTAAGTATTGAAAGGAACAAAGGTCAGTCGGGCTCATGATGGGGAACTCTAGCAAACAAATATATCGTGAAACTCCGTGTTCTATTTGCAAANTAATTATAGAAAGTGGTCAGTCGGGCTTCAAAACAGGGTTCAAGGTATACCCATGAGAGGTGAGGGCTCGACGGTCAATGTCTAGGAAGGTTTGAGTGCAAAATGCATAACACATAATAGGGCATGATGGGACAGTCAATTTGTATATCGTGGAAATATGGGTATTTTTTGTAGGCCATGAAACATTGGAAGCGCAATCATGATCCCGCCTATCCGTGTTTCTGCAATCGAAAAAGTGGCTAATTATGGAATAGGGAAACGGTAGGTCAGACTCGCTTTCACTAATATATTAAAATTTGTAATATATTTTCTGCATGTTTCTCGGAAAGTTTTGTAGCGATAGTCAATGTGACTGTCTCGTCGATCCTTTTTCTTATTACCGATGGTCTGTACCGTTGTTCCATGATGATGTGTTAGTATTGAACCTTGGTCATTTCATACTTTGAAAGAAGTGTGAAGGTGGAGGGCACAAAAAATAGTGACCAAGAATTGGAAATTTCCTGAACCCCCCAACCCAAGGATCTGTGAAAGAGATTCCATGAAATGAGCAAGTATGGAAAGTGGTCAGACGGGCTTCAAAATAGGGAGACAAGGGATCCCCAAGAGACGTGATGCCTCGATGGTCAAATTGTATGTCTCATAAATTTTGGGTGAAAAATGTGTAACATGGAAGAGGGAATGATGTGGGAGTCTGGAACTCAATTTGTATATCGTGGAAGTCTGGGAGATCTCCTCGAGCCTTTCGCTCATTAATGGAAATATTTACGGTTCCTACATGACGAACAATTTTCATTAAATCTTACTAATTTCATATCCAGAAAGAAGTAGGAAGGTGGCGGGGACAGGGAACAACAATTAAGGAATGGCTAATTATCGAAAGCGATCGGTCAAGATTCAAAATAGGGTTAAAAGATATAACCAACAAAAGTGAGGGACCGAGGGTCAAATTCTATGTCTTGGAAGTCTCCACGACAAAATGCGTAAAACAGAAGAGGGAATGATGGGGCATTCCAGCGGAAAAGATGTATATCGGGGAACTCCGGGTATTGTTTGCAAGTCGTGAAACATTGGAAACATAATGTTGAGCCCGCAAGTCTGGGAACTCGCAATAAAAAAAGTGTCTAAGTATGGAATAGGGAAATGGTAGGTCAGATTCGATACATCATGAACATACAACCAAATTGTGGCTAAGTATTGAAAGGAACAAAGGTCGGTCGGGCGCATGATGGGGAACTCTAGCAAACAAATATATCGTGAAACTCCGTGTTCTATTTGCAAATTGTAGAACATTGAAAACATAATCTTGAGCCCACCAATCCAGGAACCCGCAACCGAAAAAGTGTCTAAATATGGAATAGGGAAATGGTAGGCCAGACTCGTTTTCGCTAATATATCAAAATTTGTAATAGATATCCCATTACATGGCAAGATCTTTTCTGCATGTTTCTGGACAAGCTCTATAGGGATAGTCAGTGTGACTGTATCCTCGAGCCTTTTCCTTATTAATGAATATATTTATGATTGTTGCATGATGAACCATTAGAACTAAACCTTTGTTGTTACATATTTGGAAAGAAGTACGAAGGTGGCGGGCACATGAAACAATGACTAGGAATTCAAAATTTTGTGAACCTGCCAATCTGAGGATCCAAAATACGGTGACAAGGGTTCCCCATAATACGTGAGGCCTTGACGATAAAATTGTATGGATGAGAAATTTTGAATTCATAATGTATAACACGAAAGAGGGGAATATGTGGGAGTCCGACAACCAATTTGTATATCGCAGAGGTCTGGGTGATGTTTGAAGGTCACAAAACAATGGAAGTGCAATGTAGAGGCAAGAATAATTAATGTGCATTGGGAAGGGTGCGAATGTGGCAAGGATGGAAGGGAGAGATAAATTCTTTGAAATGTTTTGTGAACCCAAGAAGAGTGAGTCTTGCGATTTGGAGGAGCCTAGGGTGGAATTGGAGATCATGAAATATTTTGGTGCAATATTTATATCATAGAAGATGTGGAAAAATTTGGTTATGGAAAGGAACGATGGTATTTCGGAGTACTATAAATGGAGTTTTAATGCGTTTTAATGGGAGATGTCCTCGAGGTTTTTACTCGTTAATTGAAATTGTTTCGTACGAGTGTGTTGAGTTGTCACTAGTAAAACCTTAATTAATGAGCATTGGGAAGGGAATGGAGGTAGTGGGGATGGAAGGCAATGATAGATTCTTTGAATTTTTTTTTAACCCATTTAGAGTGAATATTGCGAGTTCGAGGAGTCCTAGGTGGAATTGTATATCGCATAAGTTTTGACTGTAATATGTATATCATAGAACAAGTGACAGGAGAGTTCGATAGCACCAACCCCAAAAACCACGACCATAAAATTGGATAAGTATGGAAAGGAACGACGGTCTGTCGGACTGGTGATGTGAGGATATAGATGGAGATGAAGATCTATCAGTCCTCCAACCCAGGAACCCACGATCATAGAAAGGAGACTAAGTATATAACCAGAAAGGGATAATAGAGGGGAACAAGAAAAGGGAAGTATATCTATCTTTATTCTCTATCCATATTATTTGATCTCCTTCCTAGGATTTTATCCCAACTAGGGGAATCCACCAAGGGGATACCCTATCCTCCATCATTTATATCATTTTGAAAAAAGGGCTAGGAAGATTTATGACTTCGGTCCTCACAGAGGGCACCATCAAAGGGATCTCCCTTAATCATCAATTCGATCCACTATTTAAAATCCATTTTGTTGATGCCACTTTTTTCATGGGGAAAACATCAATTAGATAAGTGTTATCCCTCGAAGATATTATGGACATGTTTATAAAATCCTATGGGGATTTGATCAACCTGTCTAAATAAAAAATATTCTTCTTTAACACACCTTTATCAATTCAACCAAATATTGCATGCCTCTTAGGATTCCAAAGAGATTCTCTACCTTGAAAGTATTTTGGGGCTCCTTTATTGTACAAAGACACTCGTAATGTGACTTAGGAAGAAATATTAGCTAAGTTGGAATCCAAAATGGTGAGATGGACACATCATTTCCTTACACTCTAGCGGAGGTTTCTATTGATCAAATATGTGCTAAAAANTTCCTACCTTAAAAGTCTTTACGAGTTCCATAATGCCATGGATACCATTCATATTGTCCCTACAAAGCAAGAATTTTTTTCTTTAGATGACATAGAGTTTGGGTTTAAGAGGATTGAAAATGGGAAAGCTACGAACATTGAAGGCTAACAAGCTGAAATTTTTAAAATCGGAGGGCCTATCTTTATCTTGCATGTACACAAGCTCTTATATTTAGCAGTCAAACAGGGCATCCCTAAACCTTGGACGCAAAGCCTCATTTATCCTACTTTTAAAAATGGGCATAGAAACATTCCCTCTAATTATAGGACCATTATGATTAGTCTGATTTTAGCCAATATGTCTAGCATTATTTTTGAAAAGAAGATTATCCTTTGGCTAGAAAGTCATGGTAAAAGAGATAAAGGCCAGGATGAGTTTAGGAGATATCACTCAACTGTGGACCATCTTGTTACCTTTACAATCACTATAGAGGAGTTCTGAAATACTAAAACCAATCTTTTTTCTTGTTTTGTTGAATTTAGGAAATCTTTTGACATGGTTCTTAGGAAAAACATTTCGAATAGGTTGGAAGAGTCAAAAGATCCTCTTGAGTTGAGGGATGATGCAATAAAGATAAATGAGAATGTTGTTTCTAATATTAAAAAACATTGAGGGCTGGTCAAAAGAGATTAACTACAATATCAGAGTTAAACAAGGTTGTCCCTTGTTCCCTACCCTTTTTGGCATATACATTGACAGGTTAGACGATTGCTTGGAAACAATAGGTTCTGTCGGCCCTACTCTCACTGGTATAGTCATCAATCTTCTTCTTTATTATGATGATATCATTCGTATGGAAATGAGTCCCCATGATCTTGAAAACCAACTAAGAATCCTCAAGGATTGTTTCTCCAATATGGGTATGATTGTTAATAGTGATAATACTAAGGTCATGATTGTTAAATCCAATAAGATCCCTTATGATACCTTTGTATATGACAACAAAAACATGGAGGAAGTGACTTCATACAAATATATTGGAATTGATATTCACCACAAGCTCAATTGGAAATATAGAATTTAGAAAAGGATTATTGGGGGATGGAAAGCTTACTATGGGCTTCAAAACAATTGTAAATCAACTGATATTTGGAGTTTGGATAAGAAGAAACTCCTCTTTGAGACTCTTGTTACACCTATTATTCTTCATGGATGTGAATTCGGGGGTTGTCGTATCTCTCGTGAATCTTGGATAAAGATAGAGCAAATAGAAAATATTTTTATAACTTATAATATCAAAATTAAAGAAAATGCACCCTATCCCATCCTTGTCTTAGAAACTAGCCTCTCCCCTCTTGAGAGAATGGATATGACTAGATACCTATTGCAAAAGAACAAGTTAAACAAGTTTTTCATGGCAACATAGTCCCTTTGAGGTTGTAAGGGGAATAAATGCACTGCTATGGTGGGACGGAGGGAGAAAAAGAAGCCCAAAGAAGCAGAAACATGGGAAGTAACTTGAAGTACATGTGGTATCCATTCAGAAAATGGCTCATACCAGTGTGACACACAACATGCATAAGGCATGGGGCTAGTAGATGACCCGGGGAGAATGTCATTGTGAAGTAAGGCTGGAGCCCCGAAGAACCGGAGTCCCAAATTCCAGAAGTAGTTAATCATAATATTATATTAATATGGGGTCAATATGTGAATATTCTTGTAGATAAGTATGTTAGCATGAAAACAACAACCCAACGGGGATGCCAATCCTACTGTGTTTTTTGTAGATATGAGACTCTTGTTTAGGTTTTTTCCTCGGGCGTGAATAGTTGAAATATAGGACTTAGAAAATTTCCATCGTAATGACTTGACGCGATAAAAAATGATAGTAGTAGTTGTTTTTTATTTTTTATTTATATTTTTTGAAAGAAAGGTTCCTGGAAAAAATGACCAGGAATCACACACATTAAACATTCAAATTTAATAAACACAATTTACTCACATCCAACATAGTTGAAGGAAAATAACTATGAGAACATAAAAATAAAAAAAGATGATCGATATGCACAAAGAGAACTGATTTAGCATTTCGAAAGAAGTCGACAAAGAACCGTCGAAATTGTTTCCGAAGTAATTTTCTTTGAAATTTATCAAAAATTAATAGTGTCTATTACATATTTATGGAAATTAAAATGCATTTTTCATATAGAATGGGATTGGGGCTCCCGCGGAACATAAAATAAATAACTACAAGAAATATGACTGTAGAAAGAAAAAGTGGGCAACGGTAGAGAGGAAGACATGAAAAGAATAAATTGGAAGTTATCAGTCTTTTGTTAGATATTTCTATTTAAAGAGGTAGAATAACTGGATTGATAAAGAAATCAAGATGTGATCAGTATAGACTTACTAGGATGGTATCTACTTTTCCCTTTGCTATTTTCTTCTTGGTGCCTTTTTATTGCTCTCGTCGACGAACTGGTTGTTTCCCTTCGCCAATGAGCTTGTCGATTCTCCTTTGGATCCATTATTCAATGTAGCTTCTCATGGGAGCCACATTGATTTCATCCCATATTTTTATGTTGAAAATATTGTTTTCTAATTTCATTAGATCGATAGAAATACTATGCAGAGCTTGTTCAATTTATTCATTGTGTGTCGAATAGTCGACTAGCCATTTCTCCACATCATCTTGGCCATATTCAAGGATGCCATAAAACTCTTCTAAAGACAACTCCTTTAAAATATTAACTTTTTCATCGAAATCTTGGTTGGTTAAGGACAATGAGTTGAGGATTAACTTTGGGTCTTGAACCTCGTTGGTACTTCTGGATAAGTCTATTTCGGTCAGGTTTCTGAATAATTCTTCTTTCTCTGATATGGCTTGTTCACATGATTCGACAATGAGATGTAGGTTCTTAACTTTCTCTTTCCAACAGGCTTTTAATTGTTTTATTCGGTTTGGGGAGGAAAGATATTCTTGTCTTCTTTTAAGATATGAGATGTTGATGATATGGTTGCCAAAAGGTATCACTGTCTCTACATATAAACGTTCTTCATTTTTTAAATCCTCTTGCGAATGTTCGTGGAAAGCACATGCCCTCGTTCAAAAGGAAGCTATATTTTGTGATATTTCCCAAGATTCAGCAATTAGCTCCATTCTTTTTTTGATATTCTTCTCCACATAGTCTCTACAGGATGTGAGGAGGCTGGAGGATCCTTTTAACTTGGTTGCAGGGGTGGAAGGCATGGTTTTTGCTAAAGGATTGGAAAACAATGGGGTAGGAATCAAAGCCTCATCCAATTCCTTGATTCAATTGTTTAGTCTGGAATTCTCTGCTTCAATTCCTCCAATGGAATCATTAAGAGCATCTGTGGTTGTTCAGTGAAATAAAGAGATTTTGGATGGGTGCATGTTAGATTGGCTGTCAAAAATGACGCTCTGGAATATGAAGGATTCATATTCGTCAAATATGTCAGTATCATCTATTTCCATTGTATAACTATGGTGCATCACATCCATAGGAGGATCAAGTTTGCAGCACACATCATCCATAGCAGTCTCAGTTGCATGTTGTCACTTTCAGTTTCAGGCTCTTCGACTTTCCCTACAACATTTGTTCTCTTCTTCATCATGGGAAGCTTATGAGAACTATAAATTTTTTGCGAGGAGGGTTCTTATATCCTCATCCGTTTGAATAATTTTGGGTTTCTTTCTTACTGGGGTGGACCATTGCAGGGATTCTCCATGATGCCGTGCTCTTGGGAGTGTTGGTCGGGGACTAGACACTTTTATCACCAGAACATTTTACATGTTGTATGTACAATTCATTTGTTCTTTTCAATGTCTCTACTTCACCATCGTGAGGAGCATGAGTGTTTTCGTCATTGTCTTTATCTTCATTCAGGCGTGTATGGATAAAAGAGCTACAAAAGCCAACTGCTAGTGAATATTCTAAAAAATTCCCATTAAGGTCGAACCCTCTTAGCCTTTCAGAATATCTTAGGTTTAAGTTGTTGAAATGGCCTGCAAATTCGTCAATCTTGTTGATGTTCCTAAACACAAAGTCCCAACTTTCCAAGGCAGAGGAATGAACTATTTTTTTCTCTTTCCATGGAAAAAATGAAACCAGTAGTTGCATTTCCTTGCTACTTCTGTAACAAATATCTTGTTTGTGATGTGACATAGAAGGAAAGAAGGATTTTATCTGGAACCAAAAATCATTATTACACTGTAATTTTCCATTTGTTCAAGTGTCCCCTTTTTTTCCAAAAACTTGGTTGCCTAGACAGACATCCAGGGAGAATCCTTTCCTAACAATAAATCTTTGAAAACTGTGACAAAGTCATTAAAAACCACATAAAAACAATGGGAGACCTTGTGCTTCAACAAGGCCTAGTACCAGAAAGTTACTGGGTCGAATTCATAGTTTATCTTCTTGGACAGAGAGAGTTTTGGAAATAGAAAGAAATGCACTATCGTGAAAACCATGTAGGATGACATATAAAAAAAAATCTCTTCTTTGAATCGTGACAATTGGGAACAAATTTTAATGGAAATTAGCTTCCCCCGATAAAAAATGGATTGTTCCTTGACTTTGAAATACAAAATATAAAGAACCATGCGGGAAATGTTTGTTGTGGATTCCTGTCCTATTATTCTTGTAAACAACCAGGCAATTTCCTATAATGGATTTCTAAAGGAACTTACCTGCAAGTTGGTGATATCTTCAAGAATTGTTGTTGGATCTTCCAGGAACTCGGGTAAGAGGTCCAACCCGTTATCATGTTTTTCTAGGAACTACTTTCAGTCTTGTCCTCTGAAGGTCAATGTTGGCTTCGAAAATCTTAACATCTTGCGAAATACATGAGGTGACAAATAAATAGGAGAATGGTGACACAGTGGAATAATTCTTTCTCTTAAAATATATTTTTTGGTGCACCAAGACACCACCTCCTTATAGACAAAAAATTCAGGGACACAACCTGGATGAGTGATTCCAGAGGTCCAAATCACTTTGTTCTCGATGAAACGGGATGAATAGTAAGAGTATGCCCTCGACCACTAGAATTTTTGGTCCTCACTCCCAAATATATTCATAGTATCTCCATAGAACTGTTGTCGAGTTGCTGCGATAAGTTTACGAGAACCCTCATTTAGTCCAGATTATGTTTGAAATGAAGAGTTAGAAGGGAAAATATAACCCTCCTCAAATCTTGGTCGACTATGTGTGAATGGGATATCTCCTCGAGCCTTTCGCTCATTAATGACAATATCGACGGTTGTTGCATGATGCATTGTTGGCATTAGAGACTAGTAATTGCATACTTACAAGTGAAAAGATGGTGGGTATGACGAAGAGAAATTAAGGATTCAAAATTTTGTCAACGCGCCAACGTAACGACCCGCAAAAAACATTCCATGTTGTTTGAGATGAACAATAGGAAGAGATAATATAGCTCTCTGTAGATCTTGGTTTAATGCGTATTAATGGGAGTTCTCCTCAATCATTTCACTCATTAATGACAATGTCGACGGTTCTTGCATGAGGAGTTGATAGCATCAAAGATTAGTAATTGCATATTTAGAAAGAAGTACGAAGGTCGCAGAGACGAGAAAGAGAAATTAATGGATGGATAATTATAGAAAGTGGTCGGTCGGGCTTCAAAACAGGGTTCAAGGTATAACCATGAGAGGTGAGGGCTCGACAGTCAATGTCTAGGAAGGTTTGAGTGCAAAATGCATAACACATAATAGGGCATGATGGGACAATCAATTTGTATATCGCGGAACTCTGGGTATTCTTTGCAGTCCATGAAACATTGGAAGCGCAATCATGATCCCGCCTATCCGAGATTCTGAAATCGAAAAAGTGGCTAATTATGGAATAGGGAAATGGTAGGCCGGACTCGCTTTCACTAATATATTAAAATTTGTAATATATTTTCTGCATGTTTCTGGGAAAGTTGTGTAGCGATAGTCAATGTGACTGTCTCGTCGATCCTTTTGCTTATTAATGATGGTCTGTACCGTTGTTCCATGATGAAGTGTTAGTATTGAACGTTGGTCATTTCATACTTTGAAATAAGTGTGAAGGTGGAGGGCACAAAAAATAGTGACCAAGAATTGGAGATTTCATGAACACCCCAACCCAAGGATTCGTGAAAGAGATTCCATGAAATGGGAAAGTATGGAAAGTGGTCAGACAAGCCTCAAAATAGGGAGACAAGGGATCCCCAAGAGACGTGATGCCTCGACGGTCAAATTGTATGTCTCATAACTTTTGGGTGAAAAATGTATAACATGGAAGAGGGAATGATGTGGGAATCTGGAACTCAATTTGTATATCGTGGAAGTTTGGGAGATCTCCTCGAGCCTTTCGCTCATTAATGGAAATATTTATGGTTCCTACATGACGAACCATTTTCATTAAATCTTACTAATTTCATATCCAGAAAGAAGTAGGAAGGTGGCGGTGACATGGAATAACAATTAAGGAATGGCTAATTATCGAAAGCGATCGGTCAAGATTCAAAATAGGGTTACAAGATATAACCAACAAAAGTGAGGGACCAAGGGTCAAATTCTATATCTTGGAAGTCTCGACCACAAAATGCGTAAAACATAAGAGGGAATGATGGGGCATTCCAGCGGAAAATATGTATATCGTGGAACTCCAGGTATTGTTTGCAAGTCGCGAAACATTGGAAACATATTGTTGAGTCCGCAAGTCTGGGAACTCGCAATCAAAAAAGTTTCTAAGTATGGAATAGGGAAATGGTAGGTCAGATTCGATACATCATGAACATACAACCAAATTGTGGCTAAGTATTGAAAGGAACAGAAGTCGGTCGGGCTCATGATGGGGAACTCTAGCAAACAAATATATTGCGAAACTCCGTGTTCTATTTGCAAATTGCAGAACATTGGAAACATAATCTTGAGCCCACCAATCCAGGAACTCGCAACCGAAGAAATGTCTAAATGTGGAATAGGGAAATGGTAGTCCAGACTCGTTTTCGCTAATATATCAAAATTTGTAATAGATATCCCATTACATGGCAAGATATTCTCTGCATGTTTCTAGACAAGCTCTATAGGGATAGTCAGTGTGACTGTCTCCTCAAGCCTTTTCCTTATTAATGATGATATTTATGATTGTTGCATGATGAACCATTAGAATTAAACCTTTGTTGTTACATATTTTGAAAGAAGTACGAAGGTGGCGGGCACAAGAAACAATGACTAGGAATTGGAGATTTTGTTAACCTGCCAATCTGAGGATCCAAAATAGGGTGACAAGGGTTCCCCATAATACGTGAGGCCCTGACGATAAAATTGTATGGATGAGAAATTTTGAATTCATAATGTATAACACGAAAGAGGGGAAGATGTGGGAGTCCGACAACCAATTTGTATATCACAGAGGTCCGTGTGATGTTTGCAGGTCACGAAACAATGGAAGTGCAATGTAGAGGCCAAAATAATTAATGTGCATTGGGAAGGGTGTGAATGTGGCAAGGATGGAAGGGAGAGATAAATTCTTTGAAACGTTTTGTGAACCCGAGAAGAGTGAGTCTTGGGATTTGGAGGAGCCTAGGGTGGAATTGTAGATCATGAAATATTTTGGTGCAATATTTATATCACAAAATATGTGGAAAAATTTGGTTATGGAAAGGAACGATGGTATTTCAGAGTACTATAAATGGAGTTTTAATGCGATTTAATGGGAGATGTCCTCGAGGTTTTTACTTGTTAATGGAAATTGTTTCGTACCAGTGTGTTGAATTGTCACTAGTAAAACCATAATTAATGAGCATTGGGAAGGGGATGGAGGTAGTGGGGATGGAAGGCAATGATAGATTCTATGAATTTTTTTTAACCCAGTTAGAGTGAAGATTGCGAGTTCGAGGAGTCCAAGGTGGAATTGTATATCGCATAAGTTTTGACTGTAAGATGTATATCATAGAACAAGCGACAAGAGAGTTCGATAGCGCCAACCCCAAAAACCACGACCATAAAATTGGATAAGTATGGAAAGGAATGATGGTCGGTTGGACTGGTGATGTGAGGATATAGATGGAGATGAATATCTATCAGTCTGCCAACCGAGGAACCCATGATCATAGAAAGGAGACTAAGTATATAACCAGAAAGGGATAATAGAGGGGAGTAAGAAAAGGGAAGTAGATCTATCTTTCTTATCTATCCTTATTATTTGATCTCCTTCCTAGGATTTTATCCCAACTAGGGGAATCCACCAAGGGGATCCCCTATCCTCCATCATTTATATCATTTTGAAAAAAGGGCTGGGAAGATTTATGAATTTGGCCCTCAAAGGGATCTCCCTTAATCATCAATTCGATCCACTATTTAAAATCCATTTTGTTGATGCCACTTTTTTCATGGGGAAAACATCAATTAGATAAGTGTTATGCCTCGAAGATATTATGGACATGTTTATAAAATCCTATGGGGATTTGATCAACCTGTCTAAATAAAAAATATTCTTCTTTAACACACCTTTATCAATTCAACCAAATATTGCATGCCTCCTAGGCTTCCAAAGAGATTCTCTACCTCGAAAGTATTTTGGGGCTCCTTTATCGTACAAAGACGCCCGTAATGTGACTTAGGAAAAAATATTAGCTAAGTTGGAATTCAAAATGGTGAGATGGACACATCATTTCCTTACACTCTAGCGGAGGTTTCTATTGATCAAATATGTGCTAAAAAAAATGTGGAGCAATAAAATAAAACAAATGCGGAAATAAAAAAATAGAAGATACAAAACATAATAGATACATAGATATATGTGGTTCACTCAGTGTTGGCTATGCGCACCAGAGAAATCGCCAGGTCCTTCCTTTATTATTATCCAACAAATGAAGGGATAGAACCTACAACATACTCGTTGTAACTTCCTTTTCTCTCTCTCACAATATCCTCTATCATAATACAATATTCACACACTCACACAGTGACAATACAATTCCTTCATACATAAAAGAGGGTTTCCTTCTAGGGAAACAATCCTTAACATAACTTCTACCGTCAGTTCTGCGACCTTATAATGAATGGTCTATATGGAATATTAAATTACAATCTAAGAGATCATTTGTAAAAGTATTAGTACAAATTTCCATTAATGAGTGCCATAGTGCATTGTTTTATGAGTAAAAAGGGTGAAATTGAACCATTTCAGAATGTGGTTGAATTTATGCTCATTTTCTCATAATTTTGTAAGGAATTCAATGGAAAACTCATTTTCTCAGTTTGAGGAGTGGAATTAAAGAGAGTCCATAAAATTGTTTTTTTTGTAAGTCGAAGTTGTAATGTAATTTGGCATTTGAGAAAATAAATAATAGTCTTAATGTCTAGAAAGGACTTGAAGATGAAGTAATATATGTCATCAATATTGTATAAATTCAGTTATTTTATTCTCTTCTGTGTTATCTCATAATACTTCAAATTAATCATCATTTATGAGATTATGGATAGAAAAACACATTATCCTATGTTCAAATCACCTCAATATGATAAATAATTATTATGAATCAGGTTAGCTTCTACCATGTATATTTTAAAAGAATAAGTGGTATCTAAGGATTTTTGGATCAGTGCAAT